>QEPC01010227.1:2711557-2745672 GCA_003113815.1 Sphenodon punctatus
GGGGGGGGGGAAGCTCCCAGAACTCCATGGCAACCACAGGGCGGCCAAGGGGGAGGCCCCAGATACGGGGGGATGGGGGAGGGGGGAGGGCGGTCTGAGGGGGGGAGCACAGCACTGGGAGGTGGGTGGTAGTAGGGGCACATGTAACTGTGTGGGGAAATAAAGGTTTGGGCACCACTATTGCTTCCGTGGGTCAGTTCATGGGCCTGGGACTGTGGGCAGGTGGGTGGCCGTACAGGAGCGCGCCCACGGTGCTGGTGGGGGCCCCGGGGTGGTGGAGACTGGGGTGTGTGTACCTCATGCCTCGGCCTCCCGGCTGATCTGCCTGGCCAGGGTAGCACGGATGCGGGTTCTCAGTGTTCACATACAGGGGCACAGGGCTGGGAGGGCGCAGGGGCATGGGGTAGTCGAGGGCAGCCCCCTTGGTCTCGCACATGTTGTACAGCACACAGCAGGCTCCGATCACCAGGGCCGAGGACTCCATCGTGTAGTCCAGCCGGTCCCCAAGGCCCTATCGACCACGGTCCTGCTTGCACACAGGCGGGTATTGTAGAGCACCTCCACAGGGTTCTGGGCAACCGGGTATGCCTTCATCAGCCACCGGGTGAGGGGATAGGCCAGGTCCCCCAGGATACAGGGGGGCATCATCACTCCCTTGATCCGGGTCATTTCCATGTCTGCGAAGTCCCTGCAGTACATCCAGGCATAGAAGGGGGAGATGGTCATGATCCGGGCATTGTGGCTGCGCCCAGAGTTGCCCGTGAAGATGTCTATGAACCGCCCCCGGTGGTCCACTACAGCCTGCAGCTTCAGGGAGTGGTATCTGTGTCTGTTGACATATCCCGCGGTCTCCCCAGCGGAGGAGCGGAAGATCTCTATGGGGGTGCCGTCCACGGCGCCTGTGCAGTTGGAGAACCCTCCAGCTGCAAAGCCAGTCATCATGGCCGCCTGGTCCACCAGCTGGATCGCTCAGTCCAGGAGCACTCCCTCCACAGCCTCGCAGACGTCCTGCAGGATCCCGGTGACGGTACTCACCCCGACACCGAAGTGCTGAGAAACAGACCGGCAGGAGTCGGGAGATGCTAGTGCCCAGACCCCGATGGCCACCCACTGGACCATGGGGATGGGGGTCTGCATGGGGGTGTGCTGCCACTCCAGCCAGGGCATTAACAGGCCAGTGAGTCGCAGTAGGGTGCACCTGTCCATGCAGAAGTGCTCCCTCCAGGCGGCCTCATCCCACTGAGCCAGCACCCGGGACCACCACCCCTGTGTCTGCTCTGTGACCCATACTCACCGGTCAATGGGCATAGCGAGCAGGGCTGCATGCCCCATGGTCTCCCTCCACCATTGGAGGCACCCAGCCACCTCGCGGAGCAATGCGCCCCTCTCCCGGCTGTGGAGGAGGGCCTGCCGGGCCTCCCCAGACACCTGCAGGGCCCTAAGCTGGGCCAGGGAGCGCCTGCGGGCGTGGTGGGCTCTCTGGGCCCTAGTGGCACTCTGGGCAATGGTAACCTGCAGGTGGGCGCCCAGGTGCACCTCAGCGGTCTGGATGCGCAAGAGATCAGTGTGCGAGCGGTACCACTCTGCAGAGGGCTAGGTGCATCCCGCAGGTGCCCAACCGGCCTAGATCCATGGTGCATGTTGCCCCGGGTGGGGGGTAGCTGGCCCAGTTATAGGCCAGGGTACGTGTAGCACTGCCCCCGGGTTGCGAACCGGGGCCCTGTCGGGGGCCCCCGGGTGGGTGATGGGCGCTCCCCCTCCGGGCTGCCCTGGCACGCTCCTGCAGGGCGGCTGTGCTGGGTAGCTGGGGGCGGTCCATTGAGCGCACCTGCTGTCCCTGCAAGGGGCCTGGAGCACGGTCCAACCTGTGCCTGGGCGCGTGCGGGATACAGCTGCATTCCTGCTGTCAGCAACCTCCCACCTCTCAGTGTAGCCAGCCTGTTGTCCTCGCCACCCCAGTTAGTGTGTAGGCTGTCCTGTCTGTGAGCTCTGCTCCAGCAGTTGTGCTGGGTCTGCACCCCACGCCTCGCTCGCTTGCCATGCCATGTTGTGGCCGGTCTCCGCTTGCCGTGCCATGTTGTGTCTTGAGGACCCCTTCATCCCCTCCTGTCCCTCCAGGGATTGTGGGGCCTCTCTGTCCTCACAATTTATCTCCTTTGCTTCTAGGACCATGGCTGGCTGCGCTTCCACCGGGCTCCCCGCTCCCATGGGGCCCCCCATCGCTGGACCTTCCGCGAGACCATGGCCCTGTGTGACCTGTGGCATTCCCTGGCCATGCAATTGTTCCTGAGCTGCCCGGACAGCCGGTCCGGTGCCTATGCGAGTCTGAGCTTGGGGCTGTGCTACTTTGGCTATGAGGCAAGCGCCCGTGATTGCTGGCTGCATGCGGAGGCCCTGGGCCTGATTCCCTTTCCCGATGGGCGTGTCCTGGAGATGAGGTGCTCGCATGTGGGGTGGTCGGTGGTGGAGACCGTATCTGCTCTGTCTGTGTGCAGCCTGTCTGCCTACATGGCCTGTCTGAATGAGAGGGGCCCTGCCCTGGCTGTGTCCTACTTTGGCTGTGTTCACGGGGCCCATGGGTACCAGCGATCGCGTGCGGTGGTGTATCACCATCTGTTGGAGCTCGGTCACCTTCCGTGGCCCCCTGCTGCTGACTATGACTTGTCTGAGCCCACCGAGGCAGAGCTGGCGGCGCTGCCCGGTGTGTGGTCCCGTTCTGATGTTCAGTTGGGGCTCGCTGCGCAGGATCCCTTCGAGGCGTACTACCTGGTCGCCCACCACATGTCTGTGCTGGGCTACCATCGGGGCATGATTCAGTGGCCGCACTTTGTTCAACTGGCGGACCTCCCGGGCCCCTTCATTGCCCCCTGCAGCTGGCTGTGAGGCCCCCTGTTCCTACCGTGCCGCAGTTGGTGGCCCCACGGTGAGCTCCTGCCTCCTCCCCGCTGCCGCGAGCTGCTGCCTGCTTCCTCCATGATGTCCTGGCCTTGCAACTGTGCTGCCTGTTTCCTGGGGTTCCACTGCCCCTGCCTGTGGCTCCGGGCCCCCTTCAGCCGCCCCTGTTCGCCTCTGCAACTGGTGCTCCCCTCCGTCGCTGCCTTCTCCTGTGGCTGAGTCCTGCTCTCCGTGCCTCCACCCAGCTCCCCGGGTTGCTACTGACCTTCCTCATCTGCTGTCGCTACCTCCTGTGTTGATGACCCCCCCCCCTTGGGTGCCTATGTGACCGCGGGGTTCTGGGGCCCCTGGTCTTTGCGTCCCGGCATCCGCCTGGGTGTGTGTGTGCATCTGTGGACCGCCTGCACTGCTCTGGCTCTCCTGCATCCCCTCCATGGCACCCTCACCGGCGCTTGGGATGCCTGTCTGCCTCCTGGGCCGTTCCTGGGCTGCTCCCTGTTCCGTGTGGCCCGGCCTTTGGCTCCCCCCCCAGTCCGGGATTTCCTGTGTAGCTGTGGGGGTGCCCGTGCAGCCTGTGCTGTTGTGGGGGTTCTGGTTGCCATTTCTCATGTCCTGGCTGGCCCCTGGCCCCATTCCCCCTCTTCTTCCCTGTGGGTGTGTCCCCCCTTCCCTTCCTTTCTTTGTCCCCCCTTCCCTTCCTTTCCCGTGTGTGTGTGTGTTCCACTGTGCCCTCGTTGTTTCTGTGACTGCTGTGTGTGTTGCCTTGGTGGCTCTTCTCCCTCTTCCCCCTCTCTTCCCATTTCCCTTGTGGGGGCGTTCCCTGTAGGCGCTTTGTCTTCCTATGCCCTCAGTCAGCCATGTCTGCCTCCCACCCCTCCCTGGTGCCTTCTGGGTGTTTTGACCATGACCGGGAATTGGTGTCACGTCTGTTGCACTGCCCTGGCAGTCTTATGGCCCAATTCCCTGCCACGGTCCCGGTCCCGTAACGTCTGTTCTGGGCCTTCTTTGACCATGGGCAGTGGTTGCTCGGTTCACCACCGCTGGGAATCCAGTGTGGTGACTCGGGACTGCGTAACGTCTGAAATCACCCACAGTCTTACTATGGATCGGTAACCGGTTAGAGGATAGGAAGCAAAGAGTAGGACTAAATGGTCAGTTTTGACAATGGAGAGATGTAAAAAGTGGTGTGTCCCAGTGATCTGTATTGGGACCAGTGCTGTTTAATGATCTGGAAAAGGGCATTAAGAGTGAGATGATCAAATTTGCAGATGACACCAAGTTATTCACGGTAATTAAAACACGAGCAGACTGTGAGGAACTGCAACAGGTTTTTACGAGACTGGGTACCTGGGCATCTAAAGGGCAGATGAGATTTAATGTGGACAAGTGCAAAGAGATGCATATAGGGAAAAATAATCCAAACTATGAGTAAACAATGGTGGGTACTAAGCTAGGAGTTACCACTCAGGAAAAGGAGCTGGGAGTGATTGTGGATAATATACTGAAATCCTCAGCCCAATGTGCAGCAGCAATCAAAAAAGCAAACAATGTTAGGAGTTATTCGCAAAGTGATAGAGAATAAAACTGAGGATGTCATAATGCCTCTATACAACACAATGGTGCGACCACACATGGAATATTGGGTGCAGTTCTGGTTGCCCCATCTCAAAAAAGACATCGCTGAACTAGAAAAGGTACAGAGAAGGGCAATGAGAATGATTAAGGGTACGGAACGGCTTCCATACAAAGAGAGGCTTGACAAGCTGGGTCTCTTCAGCTTAGGCTACATTCCCATCTGTGGCGGCAGAGGGAGGGGCCAGGGAAGAGCCGTCTGACAGGAAAATTGCTGGTGTGAATGGGGATCTGCCGTGACTTCTCTCGTGCATGTCAGATTTTGTGCCCTGACATGCACAAGAGAAGCCGCGGCAGATCCCCGTTCGCACTGGCTCTTTTCCTGTCAGCCGGCAACTCTGCACTGCCACATCTTCCCTCGCCCCTCCCTCTGCCGCAGATGGGAATGCAGCCTTAGAGAAGAGAAGACTGAGAGGGGACATTATGGAGGTTTATAAAATCTTGAGTGGTATGGAATGAGTAGAAACGGAACGGTGATTTACCCTCTCAAATAGCATTAGAACTAGGGGACACTCCATGAAACTAGTTGCCGGCAGATTTAAAACAAATAAAAGGAAGTACTTTTTCACTCAACGCATAATTAACTTATGGAATTTGTTGCCAGAGGATGTTGTCAAGGCCAGTAGTATAGCTGGTTTTAAAAAAGGACGGGATAAGTTCTTGGAAAGTAAGTCCATTCATGGCTATTAACCAAGTAGCTTGCAGGATGAACTTCTTACTGTTGGCGGGAGCTGTGACTGAAAAACGGGGACTGGATTGCCCATTGTGACTGTTGGTTCTTCTCCCATGTGATCGAGCCACTGTCAGAGGATGGGATGCTGGGCCTGATGGACCATGGGTCTGACTCAGTATGGCACTACTTATGTTCTTATGAGCTGCATTTGGGCCCTGGGCCTGAGGCTCCTTACCTTAATCTTACATGGTCAGATCTGTACACCAGAACTTCTGGATTCACATTGGCTAACTTACTTATATAGCTTTCTATTATTTTGTTTGACCACTTTAAAGTTATTTATCCCTACGCTACCCTTTTGAGGTAGAGAAAGGTTAGAGCTGATACCAACAGAGTTTTCCCAATTTGTGAATCAAATTTAAGTATTCATGTATTTTAATAAATACTCAACTTTAAATTCTGAGCCTTTGGCAACTTACACAAGAACCTGATGTGTTCTCACAATCAGCTGTTCCAGGTTAAGAACCCAGAAAGATCCACCTTACCCTGTGCTGATTTGTATCACCACTAGAAGGAAGGTTCAAGGGTGTTAGTAGTTACTCAGGAATAACTAACATCGATTGAAGTGGCGAGAATGCACCCTTGGACTTTGGTTTAATTTGTTTAGTTCACAGCTTTAATAAGTCAGTCTTTGCCATAGTTCAACTACTCAGCCTACTGAAAAAAAATAGGATAATTAAATTTACCACAGACTTGAGGGTGATGGCCGCTTTTTCCTGCCCCTTTTTGATGTGGCCTTGCCCAAGGAAGAGCATGTGATGTCGTGCTCCTTAAAGGAGAGGGTTTCATAAAAAAAGGGTACAATACAACAGCCCTTTGTCACAAATGACCCCGTCCCCCTTCAGGGTGGTAACCCTACTAGCAGGTCTTTCTCTGCAACTAGTTCATATATCCCTTTGTGCCTCAGGGCAGAACTGGCAGAGTTTAGTGATGTTATACTGGATCAAAGACCTTCAGTATGGCAATTCCTGTATTTGGTGTCTGGGCCTTTTCTCAAAGGGCTAGGAGCTGGCAGGATGGGAGCATAAAGGTTGTATTACTAGGCAGAGGCGATCTGCTACAGCTGGGAAAGAGGCTGTGTAGCACAATACTACCTGCATTTGCCTGATCTTGGAGAGAGGATTGAGCTCTCTTTCAACCCCCACTCCCAGCTTCTCTAGCCATTGCAGAGCTTCCTGCACTCATGCTTAATAGAGCCACAGGGCTGGCCCATCCATAAAACATGGCGGATATCTCCTGGGCGGTAGACTTAGGTTAGATCTCCTGCTCCCTTACGAGCATTAAGGAAGAGAAGTGCCTGTATTGCCAGCTCATTTGGGGCTTGCAGTATGGGTGGGGGGAGAGGGAACCACCCTGAGGTGTTCTGGCCAAGGTGGGAAAACACCTTAAGCTGGGGTGTTGCCGAACCATGGGCTGCCTTTCCCAACTCTTGGACCCAAGCCTGTTGTATCCAAATTCTATGTATCTTCTCCCAGCGCCGAATTGAAAACAAAAGACCAAGCACCCAACTCCTGGTTCCATCCTAGACCAACCCAATGTTAGGAAATAAGTGCTTCCATATACCTCTTGTTAGAGGAACACCAGTTAACCCTTGGGTTTTGTGAGGCGTGAGAAACAAGCAACAATTTCTGACTCACAGGTCTCAAACCACTTACCCTGGAGCTGTCCCACTGAGGAAAGAGTTGATGAAAAGACCATCAAGAACTTCATGCTACCAGTAGTTTGAAACAAGCAGCAGTATATTAAATATATCTGCCTGCATGTAAAATTCTTTTCCAGCCATTGATTCCATTTCAAGATCAAGTCCGATGAAGTGAGCCAAGCAAATTCTAAATGCAGATAGCAGAACTGAAATGAACAGACGTTCTTGTATTTGTGATTATTCATATTCTTGGATAGCTCTCAGAACAAACAGCTATGCAAATATTATTTTGGTGGCAAATAATTATTCAGACATTTCAATTTGGGTCATTTGGTCAATTCAGTATTTTAGTTACTTCATTTTGGCACTGTTAGCACCAACAGCTAATGCAATAGTGCTAAAACAAAACACCAAAAATACAGAGATAACCTATATCTGTTTCAAGAAATTAAGTGGGAACTGAATAGTGGTTTGTAACCAATTGGTTGGACATGATCTGGAGTAGAGTTGAAACGAATTGACTGTTCCTGAACCAACAGGAATTTCCGTCATTTTGGGAACCCTGTTGCATGTTTGCAAGCAATTTTGCAATTGGACTGGGTTTTGCCCATTTGCCACTTTCCATATTTCAGTCAGTGAATTTCTGCTACTTTATGATGCTTCATGCCATTTAAACACTTTATGGCACATGGTGCCAGAAGTACCAAAAGGCATTCCCAAAGGGAAGCTGAAGGAACACTCATGAAAGTTGGTAAGGTTTTGCATTGTCTGCCAGGCGATGAATTATCCACTTCCGATAAAAACGGTGTTCTTAGTGAAGAATCGTTTCAGCTCTGATTTGAAGTGGGTGAAACTGTCTGACATGATATTCACTGCAGGTATTCCTTTCAGCTCCAACAGATAGTCACTATTTTGCCTGCCTCGCAATCCCCATTCCTTTGGGAAATCCTGCATCTCTGCTAACAGTGTGCATGTGGGAAAGGTCCTTTTGGCTTCTGTGAGGAAAATGAAACTAGACATGGCCAGAATATTCCTAAAGTGAAACACCTGTTAAAGTATCTTCCCTCTCTCATGGAAGCATTAAATTGATTAACAAAGTTACCAATATATTGCTTTATTTCTTGGTAGTAGTAAATTAAGGCTTTATAGTGAGAATTGTACAGTACAGGCCATTTAAAAACAAACAAACAAACCAAAAACAACAGAACCTTTAAGAGCTTGAGTAGCATTATCCATTCCATTAGCACAGCCAGAAAGGTAGCAAACTCTTCACAGCAGTTAGTTACCATGACACTGGAGAGACCATTTCATGAGTGCAATAGACATGGTCAGATTCCCAACAGCCACCAGAACAGATCTGAATAAAATTTTCTCTAGCGATTGGGAAGGAAAGGGAAGAGAACAACAGTTGGCTTGGGACGGTATAATCCAGGCCAGATAACCTAAGCTGCAGGATGGGGCCTCTAGCCAAAGGGGCACCTATTTTAGGGTCGCTCGGTGCGTGGGTGCGTTTAAGCCCAGCACCAGTAGGCAGGCACTATGCTTCTGGGTGTTGGCACCCTGGTGCTGTGTGTTCCTAGCGCTTGTATTATGGCTGCTGCCCAGGGCAGCTTAGCTGCAGAGGCAGCGGGGTGCTACATAGCAGAATCAGCACCAGATGCTCCTCCTGCCTTGACCAACATGCTGTGAAAGCGGCCCAACAGTGTATGCCCCACCCCCCATGTAATTTATTCCAGCCCTAGATATACCATATTACGCCGCCTGTCTGCCTGGGGAATCGGCTTTGTAGGAGAAAGAAAGACAATCAAATTGCTGTTAGTTGGTATAGAACGATATTGTTTCCTGGAATAACTCCCAGTGACCCAGCTATCTGGCCTTTCCACACAAAACCATTTCCCCAGCTGGCCCTTGTCTCTTTTGGACAGACTTGATTAATGTCAGGGATGGGCAAAGTTCCCGGTCCAAATCTGCCCACAGGGATCTTCATATGGGCCAAGAGCGACCATCAAGTGTCACTGTAGCCGTGCTGCTGGGTATATGTACCCTGACAGTGTCACACACTCACAGAATCACTCATACACACTGTCCTGGGACTGCTGCCTCTCGCTTCCTCTGCCTCTTTTACTTCAGACCACCCCTCACCCTTCCCACTGTTGCACACCCACCGACACGGCTCACCTTGCCTGCTGCTGTCGCCCACTTGCAAGGGCTGCCTAGAACTGGGTGCTCACCTTTCCTGCTCTCTCTGCACACCAGCAGGGGCCACCTAGCACTGCCACCCCTGCTGTGAGCAACCCGAGCTAAGAATCTGCTGACACACAGAGGGGAACGTCCAGCACTAGGTGGCTCATGAGAAGTAGGTGGAACTGAGGGAGCCACAGGAACACCCCAACTACAGGCAGACATCTCTTCCAAGAGCCGCAGTAAAGGCTGCCACCATTTGCCCACCTCTGCTCTATGTCTAGAGAAAAATAAAGGGATGCTCAATTGAGCTTGCCCATGAGACAGCAAATATTGCATGAATGAGGACAAACTATCCATCAATGGGGAAGCAGCGTGCAGCAGTTAAAGGTCTAGCCTCAGAAGGAAGAGACAATTCATGCCTGAGGGAATATCCTGTGTAAGCTATCCCTTATAGAAACTGAATGAGCCTGTCTAAGAAGATTTCCTGTGCAATTCTGGATTGCGTTGGACACATGGATTTTCACTCCACATCCACAATGTTATTAACGGCATCTGGAGACTTCGCAGCTACTGTTTTTATGAAAACCAGGCAGGGTGGATTCCTTCCCACGCATCTCCCTGAGAGAGACATTTACGGTGTTTAAACCCAGTTGTTGATTGGATGCAGGGGGCCTGCCTGCAAATCTGATCGCTCCTAACGTGTCTGGCTTTCTGATTCAAGGACAGTTTGGGACTTGGCACAACCAAAGTGGAATCGTAGTTGCCAAAAGGCTGATGGAACATCCCTGGAATTATCATCGCATGCTTAGGGGGAGGGGGACATTCTCAAGCATTTCAGACAGACAGCATTAACACAACTCTCCTTTAGAGAGGACAGTGGCACAAACCCACATTATGTGTGTTATGTGAAATCCTTGCCACCTGACCCTGTGTTCTCTGCCACCTGATGCAGATTTGGAAATGACTGTTGAGTGTGAAAGGGGAAAAAGAATGGGTATAAGTGTGGATGAGTTTTCAGGGCTGATGAGGGGGTGAATTGGGGATGCAGTTGTATCAGCCTCCCCAAACTACAAACTAGCACCGGTCTCTTGGTCCACCACTAGGTGAGGGAAGGATGGCATGTAGAGCCCATGCCCCCAGTCAACAAGATTTACTGGGGCCCCAGAATTCTCTCAATAGCTCTGAGTTTCAGTGTAACCTCCAAAAATGCAGCATGAGAAAGGACCTTGATTACTGGAAAGAGTCCTAGGCAGAGAGTGTCGCTCACTCTTCAGCACTCTTCGGAGACCTTTTTTCAGTATATTCTCTTGAACTAATCTGGATAGCATCTCTTTCCCAAATTGTTAATCTGACCAGATTAACAATTTTAGCCTTCCTATCATCTACCTAAATGGAGAGCCGTATGAAGTTATGGGTACAGCCACATGAGACGGTTCCGTGATTTGGGCAGCCTTACCTCAATTTGGGCACCGTGGCCATGCAATGCAGTGGCCTGTGTGCCTAACACCCGCCAGATCTTTAGCCCATCCTGGGTTGACGTGGACAGCTAGATGCTATGCCCTGTGCTCTGAAAAAAGGCCAGGGCCACAGGCCGTAGCAGCTGTCCAAATTGTGGTATTGTGCTGCCACGCGTGGGCTCGGTCCCTGTCTGCCCTGCCCCATGGTGAGGTCCCCCATGGAGCTTTGAGCGGCTGGTGCTGCCACCATTCCTGTGTGGCCACGCCCCAGCTGGAGGCAGGATAGTGAGGGGTTGGGGAGGGCGGTGGGGCTGGGTGTCCCCACATGTGGCTGGTCTCTCGGCCTGCCACGAGGTGTGTGGGATGTCCGACACTGGCCCACCTACCTGGTTTCCCTGCGGGGGGGCAGACTGTGTACCCTGCTCTCCACGCTGTCCCTAAAGTGTGGTGGCTGCAACTCCTGCCCCAGGGCACGTGGGGGATTGGTCCCGCCCAGCTCATGTGGCTGCACCCTATGTATATATGCACGGCTCTTCAGTATGAATATTCATAACAGACACGGAAGTACACACCAACCCATGCTCAAAAGGAGTCTTGGCAGTCATAGGACATCACATAACATGATTGCAACGGAGAAAGTAAGGAAGGCTCTCTGGTTCTGCACAGTAGGCAGCAGTGAACATTTCACTGTTGTGGCTTGCTTTTGTAGGAGCCTTTGGTAATGCTTCACAAACCTCTGGGCTGATGGATTCTGCTGTATTGGGATTTCTCACATTTAGCCTATTACCTTGTAGCACAGAGGGTGTTGCATGTTGGCCCCATCTAGTGGTGTAGTGGTGGCAAGCAACACAGAGGTAATACAGTCAAGTCTTCTTGCTAAGAAGGAACAGCAGATGGAAAATGAGGTCCCCAGTTAAATCTCTGCTGCCAACAACCCCCCTAGGGATGTTGGGTTACAACCTTTTGATGATGTTTTCCCTTGGAAACAGCACTGTTGGCTACTGATATATCTTTCCAGATTTGAAAACATGTGCTGTTTCCTTTGGAAAATTTTATGTTTTGATATACTGAAATAGTATAGGCTCTGTACTCAGGGTTTGATATTGAAATAGCATAGGCAATACATTTGGGCTTTTTCTTTATGGGATTTTATGCTAAGGACCAGAAGAACCTATGTCACTGATGACAATGATCATTGCTTTTGAAGAGGAAGACAAATACTCAGCTTGGCATTTCTGCACAGCAGCTTCATTCTGGCTGGTGGTTTAGAACCTTGAGGCTTGAGTTTAAACCACACGACTGCACTGACATTTGAAAGTTGGTCTTTGGCAGGTGCTGTGATAGAATCAGACTGAGATTTTCATGGTGATCTGATGAGTGGCACTTTTCTGGCTCTCTCAAGGCTAGAGCTGCTCTCATGGGGCAAAAATTAAGTCACTGCTACCATGTAGTATTTGCACTAAAATTTCCTATGGTTTTATACCCAGGGAAACTACGGCATGGGAATATGTGGCATCTGCAGGGCCCCCAGGGGCATTCAGGTAAAGCAACAATGACCACTCCAGCTTCAAATGCCAGAGGAAGCAAAGAGGAGAGGCAAAAGCTACAATATGGATCCAGAGAAACCTAATTTGAAAGCAGTTTGACTCAATAAGGGACAGGATATGTTGACATCAGAGCACGAGCATCTTCAAAGTTTTCCCTTTCACTCATGTGTTGGCAGGGATCTTTGGGTGCAAAGCACTCTCCTCACAGAGTGAGAAGATGCTGACCAGCGATCCTCAGGCTGGTTTGTCAACATGGTAAATACATAGGGCTATCGCACGAATGGTGACACTTTTCAAAAGCACACGCTTGGCCTCACACTGCTCCTAGGGACTCCGATGGTGAAAGCAGACCTGCATCATTGAACACTTGCGACAGTATGGTCCAGCTGAAGAGACACTAAACCAGACTTACACTGGCAGGGAACTAGCCTGCCCAGGCATTAGCATAAGGTGGTCTACCACCCAGCATGTGTGTGTGTTAATTTCACCCCACCCCTTTCCAAATGCTATGGCATCATAACTCTTGGAAACAGGAATTTTCTTACCTGGTGATTTTTTTTTTTTTTGAAGGACTGTCTAATGGGATATCTTCCTCCTCACACTGGATAGGCAGGATCAGTTAAGACTGACAGCCTGTGCATGCTTTCACTGAGCCCTTTGGTACTGGTGAAGGAAGCGAGTGAGCTCTGGGAGGGGAGATGAATTCGATTGCATACGCCCGAAGGATGGTTTCCCTCACCCAGGCATCTGAAGAAGTCACTGCTCGGAGAAGAGCTGAAGCCTCCCCTCAATCATGTCTGTGGCACTTGGGAGAGGCCAGGATCCACCATGCCAGGGGTTTAGACTGTCTCTTCCCCAAAGGCTGAGACCTCTTGAAGGCAGGCTGTTCTCTAGCCTGCTGCTGGTGTTGCTATCTTTTCTGGCTCTCTTTTCTGGTTCAGTGACTAAAACGTTGTCCATGGCCTCCCCAAAGAGCTTTCTACCTTGGAAGCATGCACCCATCAACACTGCTTTGCACGGCAAATCTACTTTCCATGGTTGCAGCCAAACAGAGCCATGAGCCACTACATTGATGGCCATAACTCTGGCATTCAATAGAACCGCATCCAAGAGGTAAGGGCCAGCTTTTTGCAACTTTCCTTTATATGTTCTGCTCTCCTTTCATTGCCCACAAGAAGGCAGCCCTATGAAAACTAGAGGCTAAAGCTGTTGCTCTCAGAGCCAGGGAAGAGGCATCATAATTCTGAGAGCCACATTAACCTTTCTGTCTAAGGGATCCTTGGCGAATCTCTCCTGGGAGAGCTGCAAAGTTAGCTAAGTCTGCAGCACCTGCATCGACTTTAGGGAGCACAAACTCCTGTGTCTTGGGTACGGGCTGTAGAGCTGAAATGAGTTCTTGCAAAGCAAGAATCTTGTCACAATACTGGTTCTTGACTTGTCTGAGACTAACCGAGAACCAGGACTTCTTTGTTGAGTTCTCAGCGAGAAAATTTAAAGAAATAAAAATAATTGCGCATACACAAAATAGCCGCTGGACTGTTCTGTGTGTGCAGAAAAAATGGCTGCCACCTGCAACAAAAATGGTGGCAATAGCGTCACCACCATTTTGGTTAAGGGCAGCAGCCATTTTTCACATGCGCAAAACAGTCTGGTGGTCATTCTGTGCAGGCACAGTGACTTCTTTCTTGCCCCGGAACAAGTTCTCAGGTGAGGAAATATAGTAATAATAAAAATAAAAAACCATTGTGCATACATAAAATGCCCACTGGACTGTTTTGCGCATGTGAAAATGGCCACTGCCCTTAACCAAACTGGCGGCAATACTATTGCTGCCTTTTTGTAAAGGGCAGCAGCCATCTTGTGCATGCAAAAAAACAATCCAGTGGCCATTTTGTGCATGTGCAATGATTTATTTTTTTAAAATTCTCATCTGAGAACTTGCTCATGGACCGAGATCTCAGCCCCGGTTCTTGAACTTGTGAGTTTTCTTGCGAGAATTTTTTTTCTCATTCAGCCACAGTACAGAGTAATAATGGTTGACATACTTACAGGGGCCCTTAAACGTAGTAGGTTGCTCCCACTCCCCCTTGATGGCATCCATATAAAACTATGCTAGGGGAAACTCCTAAACAGCAGTAGCCCCCACCCTAGGGAATGCCCTTCGATTTTCCTTGGGGGGTTCAGGGGCCTCCATAGGGGCAGGGAGAGAAATCTCCAAGACTGAAGCCACTTTTGCCAAAGTTGCCAAAGCCTCTCAAATTTCTCCATTTCAAACATCCTCCCACACACTGGCTCCTCCACCTTATCTGGGTCAGACCCTGATAACTCCCTATCTTCTATCTCTGGGACTCGAGAGGATGGGGTGGGTGCAGCAGAGGGCGAACACCTAGGTTTCTTTTTGTATGGCTTGAGGGACGCTTCCTCCTTCCTTTCCTGCTCCCTCTCCTATGTCCATGGGAAAGGGAAGAACAAGCCCTTTCTCATCCTTTTTACCCTTGCACCTGGGGCACGAATGAGAAGAGGAGGAGGATGAAACTGCAGCCAAGGAGGAAGAAGAGGATCCATAGGAGGGAGAGGGAGAGTGGGAACTGTCTGAGCTCTCCTGCCACCTCCATTTACCCCTCCTTTTATGGTGGGGGGGGTGGACTTCACCTCTTTGGGCTGCTCTCCCCAACACTCCTCCCAGAGTCCAGAGGGAAGCCTCTTCCCACGTCCTCTGGTCCTGTCGGTGCCACCCCGGGCCCTGCTGGGATTGGGTCCTCTGCCACAATGCCCCCCCACCCCGTCAGCAGGCAAAAGAAGTGGGGACTAGCCACCACTTGCTTGCCCAGCCACACCAGAACCGCCTCAGGCATGTCCTCTGGGGTTGGGGCCTGCAAGTGCCCAGGAGGGGGGTAGGACTCACCCCATGATGTGTCTCCCTGGCTCGGAGCTTGCTGGGCAGGCTGCTCAGGAGCTGTGAGACATCTGCAGAGGGTCCCCTCCCCTCCAAAGGCTCCTCTGGGCTGCTTTTCTCTCCCCAGCTGAGGCTTGTGCTTGCATGCTTCCTGTGTCCAAATGCCGTGTTAGAGAGCAGGAGTGGCTCGTGGCAGGACAAAAAGCACGCTCCCCACGCAACACAACCTCCACCACGGCTCAAACTCCATGCTTGCCTTGGGCAGTGAACGGGGAAGCAGCTTCAGGTGCAGCTGCTCCCCCCAGAGAAAAGGCCCTGTCATCCAGAGTAAAGGGGGAGAACATGGGGGAAGAACCCCCCCTGCTAGCGGCTAAGCCTGCTCCTCCCCCACCCACTCTGAAGGAGGGAAGGGAGAAGGGTCAGAAGACAAAAAAGGTAAAAGAAAAGAGAAGGCCAACAAAAAGGGGGGTTTAAAGCGTACACAAAAAACTCCCTCAGTGGGAGTCCTACACCCTACCGCCTACCCTGCCGCAAAGAACTGGGCGACTCATGTTGGCTGTAACTCCTCCCACAGACAGAGGCTGTGCATCTTAACTGATCCTGCCTATCCTGAGTGAGGAGGGGCATATTCCATCAGCATGTCTGTCCTGCAAAAGAGAAATGGGGTGTGACTACACTGGAGAGCTGATAGGAAGTCCCTTTTCCCCCATCCCTATACAGCATCACCCTAATCCCCTGCCTGAGGATTGGAATCCTGATCAAGATCTTGGCTATTCCTGCACTAAACTGAAGGGCCCACAGCCTCAGGTCCTGGTTCTACTCGGAGCTAGGCTTGTTGTGTTATTTTGGGCAGGTCACCTTTCATGTGACTGTACATGGAAATTAGAGGTGAAGAGACACATTTACTAATGGCCACTAACCAGCTGTTTCCCCTTGTTGACTTTTGTTTTCATTGTCTGCTCAGACTGTAAGCCAGGGGTTGGTCAAATTCACCTGGCAGCTCTTTTTTATTTGGTCCCTTTCCAATTCCTGGATCTGGCATATGGATCTAGTCCCTACCCTCGAGCACTGAATGAGTGAGCTCAGTGGAAGGAAGCTGAGATGAGGACACGCACTCAAGGAGCAGGGATAGCTCCTTTGAAGAGATCCATGGTATGGGCCCTCCTCTTCCTTCTCCTTTTCTAAGCAAAGGCCTCAAACATCCCAGCCCCCAACTCCTATCTGCTTGGGATGGGAGTTACGGTTTCGGATCAATACGAAATGGGCTGTTACGGGTTAATCTGAAAGATCCCGTAATTATGCCCTGCTAGCTATGGATCCAGAATTACGGATCCCAATTTCCCCCCACTCCCATCCCTTGGGGCCCTGGAGTGGTACTTACCAGCTCAATGGGAAAAATCCAAATCCGTAAATCTGAATCTGTAATTAAATACAGAAATCCCAGGGAAACAAAACAAATAACGTAACAAAATTTCCCGCAGCGGACTATCCCTAGATTCCCTACTATCTGGCCCTGCAAAGCTTGTATTAATTTCAAAGTGGCCTACAGCAGGAACAAAGTTTCCAACCCCTGCAGTAAGATCTTTAGGGTAAGGATGGGCTCTTGCTATAAAATTGAGTGCCCACCATATTAGGCGCACATGCAATTGGGTCAGGGTAATATAAATCATCTCTTTGAAAATACCATCCTGTGTTCACATGGAAGTTCTTGGAACATGGCTAAAGGGCTTCCAAGAAGACAATACTTTGGGGACCTAGGCTGCTTCCACACACTGTAAAAGCAGCATTTCTCACCCACTGTCCCAGTTTTGGCACAGTGTGAACATGCCTACTTAACATTCCAGCAAGCTGCTAGCATAACCCAGGCCCTAGACTCCAACAGAGACACTGTGGAAAGGGGAGGGCAGGGATTTTGAGTCAGGTGATGCCTGTGCAGCTTCGGTACCACATTTTGAACTTGGCAATGACTTGAGCCATTTTTCGTCGAAGGCAATGACTATTTGCAGTTCCCTTGGGAGAACGAGCCTGCATTAAGGCTTTGGGAAACAGGCCTGCAAGAATGCTGTTCAGGGGTGGATTATATGGATGGGCCCCAGGGCCCCCTGAAACAGAGGGGAAGCTACCATTGCTGCTGTCTTTCTGCAGGCGCAGCTCAGAGTGGGAAGTGCCAGCAGCACCCTGATAATGTTGCTGGAGGATTTGCGTTATCATTGCCATAGAGAAAGGGTGGAGGTAGGGGATGAGTGCAGTACTATTGAAAGTGATGGGTAGGGCAGCCAGGCCCCAAGGATTCTCAATCTGCCTCTGGTGCTACTGGGTCCCCTAGCTTACCAGCTGCTCCTTCTAGGGTGAGGAGAGGAGCTTTTCCAAAAAGACCCAGTCAGATATAAAGAGTGATTTAAAACCTTTTTTTTTTTTTTTGGAAAATAAAATATCCTGGTCAACATAAAAAATGAGCTCACTCCCATTCGTCGTCTAGGAGTGGAGGCAGTTGCTGTGTAGGGAGTATGTGCGTTCGGAGAGGGGTTTGGAATATTTTGTTTTAGCAAGGAGGTTCGGGGGTGGGGGAGGAAGGGAGCATCCATTTCAGAAGAAGGCGGGGTTGGTGTGCTCTATAATACAACGCTTGCAATGGCGCTTCACAAAGCGCAGAGCGTTCACCGAGACCTCGCAATCCTGCACGTTCAGCATCTGCAGGTCGAAGCAGTTTGCTGCGACGATCTGCAGGCCTTGTCCTGTGATGCTCTCACATGACTTGAGGCTCAGGCGCTTCAGGTTGAAGCAGTTCAGGGCCAGGAACTCCAACCCAGCATCTGAAACCAGGGGACACTTCCCAATATCCAATGACTTGAGTTTTGTGCAATTTTTGGCAAGGTACTCCACGCCATGGTCCGTGATGCCCTCACAGCCCCGCGCATTGAGGTAGCGCAGTTTGCTGCAGTACTTGGCAATGTAGCGGATGCCCACGTCAGTGATACGGCCACAGTGGGCGATGCTGAGGTACCGCAGCCGCGACTCCAGTTTGGCAATCTCCCGGAGGCCGAAGTCGCTGACAAAGCGGCAGTCACTCACACTCAGCTCCTTGATTGATGTGCAGTAGATCATCAAGTAGCGGAGGCCCTCATCGGTGATGCGGATGCAGCGGCGCAGGTACAGGTGGGTCAGCTGAGTGCAGTGAGCAGCGATGGTGTGCAGTCCTTCATCCTCAAGGACAAAGCAGTCTGTCATGTCTAGGTAGCGGATAGAGATCTGCTTGCCGTGCAAAGGAGACAGCTTGATAGAGGCTTCACGGGTCAGACTAATGCACGTCACCTTGGAGCAGCCTGAACAGGGAAGATAACACAACAGTAGTTATTGATTGGAAGTAACAGTGGTCCAAAGTGAGAGGGCCAGAATTGGCCCTGAAAGTCTTGACTTTGTTTCTCCAAAGTCTCAAAATTAAGGAGAAGGCTGCCCCCTGAGCACCTAACTGTGTCCCTTCTGCCCCTCCCTCCCCCATTTCCATGGTTACTGTTACACAAGTACCATTCTCTCTCCTCCCAGGGTAGTTATTAGGGCTGAAAAACAGTTGATTTTGTATTTGTAGATATTATTCATATTTTTGGATAGCCCTCTAAAATATCTGAATGATATCCACACCCAAAATGATTATTAACGTATCTGTTTATCCAAATACGTGGTTTCAGTTAACTGATTTATCTAAATCTGGTTTGGGCCACTTAACCCTCTTGCTGTCTTCTCCTGCACTTGGTGGCAATGGAGAACAATTGTTGCCTATCTTCTTCATGGGTAACAACCAAAATTCATGTGCTAGAAGTGTGCGCTATCTTGGAAATCTCCCAGATCAGCCATTCCAAGCTTGAGGATTACAGCAGCAGCAAACAGTAAAGTTGTGGGGGCTGGGGTAGCAAGGGAGAAAAAAAGGTAGTGAGGACTAGAGCTAAAACCAATAGTTAATTCCACAACCGTGATTAGCAATCAAAATTCCAGATAGCTAATCGTAATCAGTAACTGCATGCCGTGGTAGTTAATTGATTAACCAAAATACTGTAATTTATTTATTTATTTCAATTTATATGCTGCCCTTTCTATCAAGGCTCAGGGCAGCATATATATCAATAAAAACATCTAAAAGCCCCCTTGTCCCCCAACCCTTTCATCCAAACCCACCTAACCTTATCCCTGCCTGCCAAACACCTGGCCAAATAAAAAGCCACACAACATTTCCGGAAGATGGGCAGGCTCGGGCTTAAATGAACCTCCAAAAGGAGGGAGTTCCATAATCGTGGGGCAGCCGTCGAGAACGCCTCTGTGTGTGCCCTAGCTGTAAAAACCTAATGGGCAGATGGTGCCTGCAAGAGGGCACACCTGGCTGACCTCAGAGGCTGCAATGGGACATGAGGGAGGAGACCGTCTTACCTGTAATGGGCAAGCCACTAAGGGTGTCTTTAGACATAACGCTGTTGTGTTCTGTAACCCAGTGTCCTACCGTTACAGTGTTTAGACATACTGTCAGCACAGTGTGCACCCCAAACACTGGAAGTGAACATTGCCAGGTCCTGACAGTTTAATCTGTGTTTGGGGTGCACACTGTGTTGGCAGTCTGTCTAAACACCGTAATGGTAGGACTCTGTGTTTCAGAACACTGAACAGCGTTATGTCTAGAGACACCCTAAAGGGTTTGCCCAATGAGATTTGTGAATCGGATTCCAGCAGGCAAGCCAGGAGAGGAGACACGGAATCCAGACTCTGCTACAACTATTTATTCTACAATTAAAGTATAATCTTAGATTTAGGATTAAAGAAAATCATCTAAACAATGAATAGAGGATTTAAAACAAAACCTAGAAGCTTTTACAATAAAGTGGTACCACACATTAAATGAAATAAAATAAATAGATTCTGTCCAGAATGGAGCCGAATCATGTTCATTTGTTCCGTGTCCCACTGAAGCTGCAGTGAGGCCCCACTGCCTCGTACTAGCCCTCTTTGCCACAGACCTGCTCACCACTATGCCTGCCGAGCTCCCACTCACTGGCTGCTAGCCCAGCTCAGCTCATTCTCATGCAGGGGTGCTGGAGAGGTATCCTCTCATACACATCAGCAGCCTTGGTCTCCGATGGTCATGGTTGTCTTGGCAGTACGTTTCTGTGTTATTGCTGTGAACTTAGTTCTTTTCATATGTGAATCCTCTTTACTTGATAAGCAGTTTCCAACTATATCCCTCTACTCATATGTTTGCTTTAGCCACATTCTCTCTCTCTATTTATTATTACCTATTGTTTCTTCATCTCTAACACCCATCTTTTTTTCAAGTTTTTTTGTTAAAATGTCAGGCATCTCTCTCTCTTTTTTCTCCCCATCTACAACCCCCTCTCTAGTTACTTTGTCCTATCTACTCTCATCCAAGTCACTGTTGTGCCTCCACATATATATCAGTCCTGCAGTTTATATATTTCTGACTTGCCACGCTCCATGCCTGAGAAAGGGCCCTGTGTGGCCGGAAAGCTTGCATATTCTCCCCTACAAAAGTTGGTCCAATAAACGCTATCTTCTGAACTACTTTGTCTCCATCGCTTACATTTGGGACCAACATGGCAACCTCTCTCTCTGGATTGGCTGAAATCAGCAAACAGTCCTTTCCTGGACTCTCAGGTCCACACCTTCTCCGATTCTGCTGCTTCTGCTATCAGCAGCCCTCACCTCAGCTCCCTGCTCCTCTTCCAGCTTCTCCTGGACTTGCCGTTACTTCAACTGCCTGCATATTTTGAAATTTTCACCTGCCCCAGCCTGATGTGTCATTGGCTGGCCACAGTGTTTCACCCAGGGAAAGAGAGGGAAAGGACCAGAGGCCCTTGGGGGGTACTTGCCAGTTCTGTTACAATATCAATTAATATTATTTTACTACTACTGTGTAACCGATCTACCATTTTTCTGCATTCCATAATTTCAAGTTTACTTCTGAACCAACCAAAAGCTGCATCCAGCATATTTGAACCAGGTAGCCAATGGGGAAAAAAAGAGTTAATACTTGAAACCAGAGTCCAGGAGAAAAACAGGAAAGGACTGATGGGCAAATGGAAATGGGCAGAAATGGTGGAATGGATGGAAAAGTGGTAAATGACACAAAGCGGTAATCAGCTAATCAGTTAAACAATAAACAGATACCGCTTGGTAACCCATTGTTGTCAGAGTGGATCAGGTACAGCAAATCCGATGGTTGGTAGTTACCATGCAGATAACAGTTTCATCTCTAGCGAGGACAAGGGAACAGGGTGTGTGTGTGTGTGTGTGTGTGTGTGTGTGTGTGAGAGAGTGTGTGTGTGTGAGAGTGAGAGAGATTCAGGAGGAGGGCACAAGACAAGAGGAGTCTGAAAAGTCTGAGAACTACAGGTGTCACCAACTGAGGATGTCATTTGAATGATTAATGCAACTCAGAAATGAAAATCTGGGGGGGGGAGGGGGAATGAAGTTTCCCAGCAGGGCTAGATTTATTTTATATCAGCATGACCATTGTTTGAACAGGCTCAGTACCTCCTTGTTGCCTAGTTATTTTGGCTGGACTTTGTACAGTATTCGACAAAATGGTGCTTGGGATGGTTTCACCACAAAAAAAACCTCTTCTACATTTTGATTTACGCCTTTCGTGTATTTTCTTTTAAAGTGAAGTGACATATTTCTGGGTCTGCAACAATTTTTCCTGTCCCAGATAATAAAGTTGTAAAAACAAATAGTCTCCAAGCAGGGGTTTTTCCACTGAGGAAATGTAGTGGATTTAAAGAGGGAGGAGAAAGTTCCAAGTGAATTGAAAGAACTTTGGCCAGCGGGCTAGATAATAGTTTGCAGTCAAGCTCAAATGGTTTCTGAAGTTAGTGGAGACCTGCTCTAGGAAGGGATGCAAAAGATACATTGTGGAAAAATTTGAGGGAGGCATGTTTTTGACAGTAAGAACTGTTATTGTCTATGATAAGGTACAGGTTTTTTGGTGGGGGGGGGCGAGCGTTAGTTTTTTTGTGTTTTCTTTTGTTTGTTTTTACATCAAGGACCATAAAAATGAACATCATGAACCAAAGTAGTTTAGAGGCTGGACAGGAGACCTAAAGGGCAGAGAGATGCATTTATTTAAATTTAGAGCCCACTCTACACCAAGAACTCAGGGTACATCTGAAATGAAGAATTCAGGCAGATTCCATCTCCAGTGGATTCATCCAATTTGATCTAGGTCTACTTGAGTGTAACTACTTGCGTGTAAATTATATCATAATATCAGAACTTATTACCTGGACCGGATTCTTGTAAACTATCCGGGAAGGGAAACTTCTGAATTGGTCAGAATTTTGTTAAACGATCAATCCCCCAAAATCACTCAAGCAGTTGCCAAATATTTGTTGAGGGCCTTTATAATAAGGGATCGTTTCCTAAACTTTCAGATAATAAGCCCTCAGTTCAGATGTTGCCATCTGGGTACTCCTGTGTAGGGTTAACTATTATACTTTGCTTTTATGTTTTCTGCTAAGATAGTGCTTAATCACAGAATTAATTTACATAGGATGAATTGCCAAACAAATATTTTATTTTGGTTTTGTACTTAATGAAGTAATTTACATGCATTATTCTCATTTTTGTATTATTTTATGTATTGTAACTTGTGGAACTGTTTGGGCAATGGCCAAAGGCTACGTCCGGTTTAATTAAATATTGATTGGTTGATATAGGTCTGATGAAACAGGGATCATCCGCAATCCAGTCTCCACTGAGCTGGAGATCTGGATCAGCTCCTAACCCCACTACAGCACCACCATGCACATGCGGAATTTAAAAAAACAAACAACCCACACACACTTTTTTGTGCATGTGGAAAAATATATTTTATTTTGTTTACTGCATATGCACAAGATGGTGCTGCACTGTGATTAGTAGCCAAATGGATCAGTGTCTACTGGATCTTTGAACACCATCCCAGTGTCATGGATCATCACCATAGAAGGATGTTCCATTTCAGACATAGCTGCAGAAGGGTAACAATATAAACAGATACCCTGAGTAAGGCTGTGAAAGTCTTTATGATGGCACACACCAGAGCCACACTCTATTATTATGTATTAATATAGTACCAGCTATGTACAGGACACTGATCAATCATTAATTAGACATGGGTCCCTGCACTGAGGAGCTTACCCCTCTTGGCCTTACACACTGAAATGGTTCTAGGACATGGGCCACTTTGAAAACTGGTTTAAGCTTTGCAGGCTGGATAGGAGTTTAAGGGGGTGATCAGGATGGGGGAAGGAAGAGAGGTCCTATCATAGACCTCTGCCATGGAGCTGTCCCCCATATCCCAGCACACACTCTCATCTCTCCTCCCTTCCCCATAGCTCACTCTTTTAGTGTTTGATGGTAGGGATTGGATCCAGTGGTCAGATCCAGGAAAGGAGCCAAAAAACCAACAACCGTGAGCCAGATTTGGCTGACAGGAGGTTCCCCAGCCAACAGAACTGGTGTATTTTTTATAGTGTGTTATTCCGATGGGCTGGACTTATCAAGAAGATCAAAGCAGGTGTTACCAGACATAACAATAAACATGTGCAAACCAATCCAGTGTTGAAATCAAATCACCGAGGTCTTCCTGAGGGAGTAGCTGTTTGAACAGACATATGCCACTGCGTGTTTGTGGCTGATAGTCACCCACCAGCTATTTCCCGGATGAGGTCTCGATGCAACCCACCTGGATTGGGGGAGATGCTAGTTCCAGGTTGGCAAGGGGCTGGCAGCCCCAGATTAGAAATGGCTGGGACGGTGTGGGCAAAACTTCATTAAAAAAATAAATAAATCCAACTTTGAAAGCAAACCCCCCTCTCCAATTCCTTCCCCACACTCTGTGTGAGATTATTCCTCAGCCCCTTTTCTTACCTGTTTGTTGTTCTTTCTTCCATCCTGCTGCCTCCTGCCCATCAGAAACACCATGGAGATGCACAGGAACTAGACTAGCCAGATTTAACCAGACAAACACCATGTTTCGATGGTCCCTGGATAACCTAGAAATGTGTGCTGCTCTGCTACCGCTTTTCGATGTAAGCATCAACAACATCATGCTGGCAGCTGCTACTTGTCTGCCTCTATGATTTTTCAGATCTCAAATTGTATTAAGTATGTGTTTCATGAACAGACATTACCAATGTGTGTTTAAAGCGGAAACAAACGGCTACTGTTATGTCTGGTAACACCCTGTGAAATGCTGAGGTTCAGGCAGAACAAGACTGATGCACTCAGTACAAAATACACATACCAGTGTGGCAGTGAATATCATTTGGAAACAAACAGTAGTGTAAAAAGCCTGCTGTATATTAGAGGGTGCCTTGTTTTCACCCTGGTTGATCTGGAGGGAAACCCCTCTCGTCAAAGGGTACAGTGTTACTCAGTTAAATATTCATGCCAGAAGGTAAGGCCACATGAGACATTAACCGCCACTGGACAACCTTACCCCACATTAACCCATGATGCAGCTGACTGTCAGGCCAGCGGCTTCCAGATATTTGCCCACTTCCGCCCTGGGGTAGGCAGCTGGTTGCTACGCGATGTATCTGCTCAAGAAGGCCAGTGATATATCGCAGGCTACTGCTGCCCCACCTGGGCCAATGTGGGGTAGCGAGCTTCCTCCTGTCAGGCCAGTCTCATGCAGCTCCGCCCTGTGGCAAGGTCCGTTGGCACCACAGAGCTGTAGTTTGCCATTCCTGTGTTTGTGTCATGAGGGGGAGGGGAGGCAAGTGCCTGCCCATGTGGATGGTTCCTCAGCCCAGGAGGTGATGGGACTTGCAACAATGGCCCATCTGCCCAGTTTCCCTATGGTGGGGGGAGATCGTTTGGACTGTTCTCCCCACCCACCCCAAGTGTGGCGGCTGCATTCGCCCTCCCTGGTGCCAGCAGGGGATCCGATCAGCCCTGTTTCGTGTGGTTTTAACCCAGAGAGAGCTCCACAGTCCCTAGAATATGGGAAATGGAAGCAACATGCTGTGGTCAGAGGCATAACTTTCCTCAAAGCTTAGTGGGGGATGCTGGATGAGTGACTGAGGGGAGGATGCTCCCTAGCAGCACCTGACCTACCACTCTCGGATAGCTCTGCACTGGGAAAGTGGAAGCCCTGTCCATTCCTTCTGTTCCAAGAAGCAGCCTGGGGAAAATGGCGTCTCCTTGTCTGGTACAGTGCCCTCCACGCGTGGCCAGGCAGCCCAAGCTATCAAAAAGCTAGGGGTGGACATGGCTATTGATGTCCATCATGCCCCTAACGTTTGTGGGGAACATGTCTCCCATGATAATTATACCCACGATGGTTAGAAAGAAACAGAATCAAGAGAGAGAGAGGTGATCATTAATGAGCAGCCAGCCAGCCATAAGCAGCAGCCTGGCCTTCTCTGTTCAGCCTGGTGAGACCGGAAGCAGATACTGAGTGGCCCTTATGAGTCTCTTAACCCACATTATTTCTATGCAAGTATTTCTGATTACCTGACACATCCAGGTGTTCCAAATTTGGACACAGTGACACCACATCAAAGACAGCCTCATTAGAAATGTTTTAACAGCCTGACACCTCCAGCTGCCTCAGCTCTGGACAACACTGGGCGATGGTATAGAGTCCTCTGTCTGTGAGCCGCCTGCAGCCACTAACAATTACTGTCTCCAACATGAGACATACATTTGGTGTGTCTTGGCAGAGCCGCCGGGTCAGTACCCTCAGAGCCCTATCGACATTGATTGTTTCTCCTGTCAGACGGATAGTCCTCCAAAGCCTTGGGTCCCAAGCAAGGTTGTACCAGCGGCGGCACACCCGGGCACAGCGGCACAGCTGGTTGGTGGGCAGGAAGGAGAAAACCTGGACCATGGAGTGGTCAGGGAGCCGGTCTATGTTCGCCTGTTCCTTCTGAAGCTTGGATGCCAACCGGATGAGAGGATGAGTAAGGCAGGTTGGAGGTGGTGAGTGGACCATGGCAACCGTCTCCCCGGTAATTGAAGATGAAGAGGTGGAAGATCCTCTGCCATTTTGGAAGGTGTGCGAATTCTGCGGGCAGATTAGTGCAGGGCTGGGCGTACTGAGCGTGCGCATGCTCAGGTCAGAATCTGAAAAATACCAAAACAGTGAACAATGAGAAAGCAGCATTGGCAAAAGCCACACTCTGGAGAAGAATGGACCCCCTTCAGAGTACTGAGGTCTCCTGAGAAAAATATCAAAGAATCTTCCCAAAGCAAGACTCTGCATTCATTTACACCTGCATGATGGAGATGCACAAGTAACACTTTTCCAATTCAGCATATAATGTATGCTCAGAACATACGTAGAGTTTATTCCCCCTTCAGCCCATTGCAAAGATTTCCAAGTTCACATACATAATTGCACTGGCCCACAATTTTACTTCTAACAAGAGCTAAAATGGTTCCTGAAAAAGTGGGTACCTCTGAGGAACTTACAGTTACCTCTTGGGCCTGCACAGAATCCCACTGGCCAGCCCAGCTTTCAGAAAAGGCTTCCAGGCACTGAATCGCCCCTCATGCCATTACTGCATTCTTCCCACTGCTCCCTCTTGCTGCTGTGACCCACCCTGATGCCCCCAGAACTGCTCGGTCACCTCCGTAGTGCTGCCGCCATCAGCCACCCGCTGCTGTTGCACCACCAGGAAACAGCTAAGCTGGGAGCTTTGCTACCCATGGGTGTCCCCAGGCATGTGGGTACCCGGTGAATGTTTAAAGGGGTGCCCGCATGTCTGGGTGGATACACACAAGTAGCAAAGCCACTACTTATGTCAGCTCTAACCTTTCTCTTTCTTATCCCTCCCTGCCCTCCTGCTTCTTTATCTAATTTAAGTTTGTAAGCAAGGACCTGTCTTATCCAAACACAACGCACTGTGTACATTGACGGTGATACAGACAACAAACAAAAAGATGCATTGCAAACATGCATGCTGCTGAGGCATCAAATTACCCGTAACGTTATTTGAGGAAGAATTACCTGACACCTGTTTATAAAATAAAAGCAGCAAAGGTAGAATTCTAATGGTATGTTTTTCACCTAATCAGTCCCGGATGTTGCAGTCAATGGGCTAGAGAGCTTGACCAAAGGATGTCTGACATTATTCTCCATTGGGCTACAGCATTTAACAATTTCTCAATTAAGTGATGTTAGATTTCCAGGAAATTCCATTTTGAGCCCAACTGCTGGGCCTGGAGCTTGCAAACATATGTGCGCATGTGAATAACTTGTTGATGGTCCTAAACGTTGTAACTTGAACAGCAAGGATCTAAAGCCTTTACAGAGTGGTATTAACACCAAGGTGGATGGGGATGTTTTGAAGACTTTTTTAGATTAAAATTTCTGTTTTTAAGGGGGTTTGGTGGATGAAGTGGTAGGCAATTCTGTGTAGCCACTCAATAACAGGTCTGGCATATTGTTTGAAAGCTTTGGCCTAACTTTCAAAGACAAGCAGCTCCCGATTTCCCAACGGGACAAGGCTGCCGGGCAGTCTTGGATTAGGGTTACAGATGGTCAACTCCTCTGTTGTAAAGGGTTGGCGACCCAGCTGTTTACTTAATAGCTTTTCCTCACTCGTGCAGAAGTATCTCAAAGCCCAGCTCACCTTGAATGCATCCCAAACTGTATTAGATTTCCTACAATAGCCAATGTGCAAGACTAATCCTGAGTGAACTGCAGATACTGCTAAGAGCTGCCACCTTGCCAGAAGCTTTGATCTGAAATGAAGTGTGGCCATGCTGAAAAAAGGATGGCCCAAAGGGGTCTCCTGATTCTTTCTGATGGGACAATGTCAGAGTGTCAGGACACTCGGGGGGAGGAGGCCATGTCAGAAAGGAGGGGGAGAGCTTCTTTGCCCTGCCCCTTTCCACTGTCTTGGGTCTGTTTTCTCCTCCCCGCCCCACAAAAAAATCTATTGGTGCCCCTGGACAACCAAAAAATCTATTGGTGCCCCTCACCCAAAGCCTGGAGACAAGGCATCAAAACCCAGAGACTCCTGCTCAGATCTGGGGGGGTGGGGTCCAGACACAGTGATCATCCTGTCTTGCTGCATGTGTTTGCTCACAGCTTGCTGCACATCTCCCCACCACTATTCATTTGGCTTCCAAAATGAACCTTTAGCACAAACTGCCATATTACAGTAATTGCAACGTTGCTTTCTCCTGGCACGACAATGTCATTCAAATAGATCATAACCACGGACCCATGCTCACTGCGTTCTCCCCATTGAAAATGTAGTGAATATGGGTCCCAGATTATAACATAAAGTTGAATATATGCCAACAGCTCCCAATCTCTCTCACTCAAAAGACCACCAAAATCTTTTTGGAAAGATCGCAAGGGGGATTGTGCAACATTAGAAACCAGTGTATCAGAAGCAGTGCTATGAAGGTTTGCCTTGCCCACAAAGTCCAGATTGTTAGGCATGGAAAGCTCCCCATCTTCTAAAGGCCTAACTGACCAGAGAGCTGGGAGGAACCTTCACCATACTGTCGTGCTTTCAGTTCTCTTCCTGCTGTTGTAGTGCTGGTTGGAAGAGGCTACAGGAGAGTGAGTACATAGGGGGCTGTGACTATGGGAGGTGTCCTGCCTGGGCTGGATGTGGAGTTTTGTGTTATGGAAGCCCCAGGAGATGCCTCTAAAAGGAGACTATTCTCCTCCGACCTAAGCCTCATATGGCTTTCTTGTCAGTTCTGCTCCCCTTCTCTGGCACTGAAACCATCTCTCACTTCCCTGTACGCCAAAGAGAATAAGGCTGCTTGGCCATGTTACGGGAGGGGTGGAAGAACTTATGTGAGGCAACACCATGGTGGGGAAATTCCCGTGCAGTTCCGCTCATGGTCGCGGGAGGAAAAAATGTCATCAGGTAATTCTTGTGGTGATTTTACTCACAGATAACAGGGCTGGATTTTGAGCCCTGTCATCTGTGAGTGAAATCTCTGTGGGAATCACCTGATGATGTTTTTACCCCCCACGACCATGAATGGAGCTTCAAGGGAGTTTCCCCGCTGTATGTTCCACCCCCTCCTGTAACATGGCCAAGCAGCCTTAGACATTGCCATTCAGAATGAGATCATGGCATTGTGACTTCATTCAGAACATTCCGTTTTGGGTTCAGCAGCACAATAGCAGCTCCCTTGGCTCTCATGGCTACTAGACTAGAATTCTTCCAGCAGCTTCATGGCACATTTTATAGCTGCATTTCAGCCACTCTTCACTGCATACCCAGCATGGGGACACCAAAAGCTACTTGCCAGCATAAGCCCTGTGAGCTCCAATTGGGCTACTCCAGAGTAAGTGGTTTGTGGACTGCAGTAGTAGAGCAAACTTCCCCACGTTTCAAGGTGCCAAAAAGAGAGACAGGCCCTGCTCCTTGCTCAACATGTCCCGCCCCATTCATTTGTATGTATTTAAACTTGCACTCTCCTTCACTCACTCACACTCACAGCAGCTTCCCCACTGGTGGTGATGATGGGCTCAGGTGAGGGGCAGCTCTAGCAGCGCCTTTGCTGCCCAGTGGCAAGCAGATATGGGAGCCCCCTGGATCTCTGGCAGTGCATTTTCCAAAAGCAACACACTGCCTTCCCATAGTGGGGCTACAAGATTCCCACCTAAGATGGGACTGCTATGAAGTACGCTAGAGGAACTTTGGGAAGAGCTTGGGACTCTGGCAAAAACCCTAAGTAAACCAACAGCCTACACTTCCCACAGCATCCCAGTTAGTGAATTACCTAACTCCAGGTATGTACTGACTGCCCAGTACATGCTAATTATCTAATATGTACTAACTGCCAACCTATAGCTTTAGAACCAGACTTTGAAAGAGAGGATTTACGGACAGAGCAGCAACAACCAGTATGGTTCTGAGAGGGGAATTTGGTTCATGCATGGCAATTTAAGTATTTTTGTTCTAAGGCTGCTTGCACTTAAGACGGAAGGGGGGAGGTTTTTTTTTTATTCATATTTATTTTTGTTTTATTTTCATGTTTTTTTTTTTTTTTTTTTTTGGTTTTTGTTTTTTTTTTTTTTTTTTTTTCTTTTTGTTTTTTGTGCTTTTTTTTTTTCTTTTTTATCTGTTTCCACAAATGAAATCGTGCCAGAAACTGGTTACAACCCTGCACACACGAGTGGAGCTTCCCGCGATTCCCCCGGCGCGATTTCAGCTTATGCCAGTCCCTCCACCCTCCCATCTCATGTGCAAGCAGCCCAAGTGTTTTAGAGAAAGAGTTGTTTCCAATGCACTCTAGTTTGACTGAAACCCTTGGAACGCATATTTACATTCCAGTGACCTCAGAAAGCCAACATTTACAGAGCAGCTCTGCACTTTCCCCCTTTGGATTACCAATGTCTTTGTGCAAAATGCTTTTTATTATAGCTTTGCTCAGAGGCAGAGAACTGTTTGTTTCCAGTGAAAACAAAAACATGAGTTACTTTTCTAAAGCATCATTAATAAAAAAGAAATCTCAGAAAATCTGTGCCAGAAGCAGCTCTGTAAAAGCTGACAAAAAGTTGGGAAATACACTTTGGGGAAATTCTCTTAGGAATCTTTGTTTTATTTCAAAGGGATTGTTGGTATCTTATTTCATTTACAAGCTGAGATAGAAAATTATTAAAAAGGTATGGATCCGGACCAATATTTGGTCTATGAGCAACCTTACAGAGCAAGGGGGTCTGAATTTAACTTAACTGTAGAATGAACCCCATCTTTCTAAATAACCAAATCATGGCTTTCCAGCAGCCCGCATATGTGAGATCATTTAAAGTTTGATCTCTGGCTCGATTTGTCATATAAATTAAAAGTGTGACTCTGTTCTGATAAGCAATTTCAACAGGGTAACGTAGGTTTCTATGTTTATTGCCTTTCATTGACTTCTTTATCAAATCCATCCAGTTTACAAAGAAAGTAGGTTCCTCAGCTATGCATGAGGATGGGGGTGAGATTACACACCCCAGCTCCACCGTTTCCAAGCCCTTTGGGCAAAGGATGTGGTCATGTCAGAAAGAGGTGGGTGCGAAAGGGCTATTCTGCCCCTTTTCGATGGGATCATGCCCTTTTCTCGAAAGCCATAACATCAACTCACTTGGAAAGGGGACATGGTCACGTACTTTAGAAAAGCGTGGGCGAGCCCCATCACCATGCCCCTTTCTGTCCATGTTCCTCTTCAAGCACCACCATGCCATGACATTTGGAAAGGGACATGGTCGCATTTGAAAGAGGCAGCAAAAAGGGGCTTTCCAACTCTAATTTACCTCTAAAGTAAATTCTGTTGGTGCCCCTGTTCCCTATTATCACCATGACAAACCTAGCCTTGAAGAGCCAGCCAAGGGGTGACTCTAGCGAGTCTGTCATTGCAGTTTAGTTAACGATGCAGTTGGTACAGGAAACAGAACAGAATTCTGTGCAGCTCTCAGCCCTGCAGAGCAATACAGCTAAGCGAAGAAAGAAAGGCAGAAATAATTAGCTTTTACATCACAGTAAATCGGCAGATGCGACTCCAAATATATGCATGAAATCTAGGCTTGGTTGACCTTGAGGGGCCTTCAGCAGGTCTTCCGTCCCAATATAACGGGAGCTTTAAAAATGAATGTCAGTCTTCTTGGATTAAAACTGCCAGACAACTTTATTCTTGCTGCTCACAGCATAACACAACACAGGCTTCAATGGGTCTACTCTGCAGCTAGTGGTTTGCGGATCCCAGACCCTATCTTGGAACACAGATGGAATCACTTGTGAACTTTCTATGGGTATGGGCCCCTATCTAATATGAAGTCAGCAAGTTCACTGGGGTTATCATCCTTGTATCCTTATGGATCAAATTTAATAGCAAACAATATTCTTTTTAATAGTCATTTTTAAAAGCTCCATGGAATTCAGAAACAGAAAACAACCCTCCTACAAAATTTCATAGCCCGACTCAAAAGCCCTATAGTAATGCTTCAAACTTTTAACTGCTACAGAAGGCAATTAGGAATCCTTCTCAAGTTCTAGCTCACATCTACACTCTAGTGGAATGGTTCCTAAACTGTCGCTTCCGGACTGCAACTGCTTTGCAGAGCTAGCCATACCTGCAGTAGGCTTTCAACCTCATTGGTCTGAATGTTTATATTAGTGCATGTGGATGTAGTTGAGGAAAGTTCAAATTATTTCCTTATCTTAAGGACAGAATGATACTTTAAAATGTGGCGAGCCTGCATTAATCCAAAGGCAGGTTTTTCTCAGTGACAATTATTATTTATCAGTTTGATAGCATTTTCAATGTTGAAAGTGGTTTAAAAACCTGATCTAGTTCACCCTCATGAGAACTATGTGCGGCAGGTCATTATTATCCCTGTTCTACAGATGGGGAGCTAAGGCAGGGTGACCCCTGTGGAGTTTATGGCTCAGATGGTTTCCCAGTTCCAAATCCAGTATCATTTCCATTTACCTACACACACACACTCTCTGGAGTTAGTGGGTTTTGGATTGAAGCCCTTATTTTAGGATACAGATGGAATCACTACTGTACTTTCTGCTAGTAAGGGCCCCTATCTAATATGAAGTCAGCAAGTTCTCAGAAATCAGAACCACTTCACATTTTTAAAATGACCACCCAGGAATGCAGGTCCCCTTGCATATGTGCTGGCTATGCATGCTGTGAATGCCACAAGAAATGTAACCAAATATGAGAAAGTGTATCATATTTGGTTACATTTCTTGTGGAGTTTGTACTTTTTTGTAACCTTTACCCTATTTATTTATTGATTGATATTCTTAGCATGCTATGGCCATCTCTAACCTGGCACCCACTGCAGTGGGGTTAGGTTGCTGTAGGAGCTGGCCCTATTTAGAACACAGAAGTGGCACCAAAGGGTAGATGTTGAAAGTCCTCTCTCTTTTAATGACTCTACAATCCCCTCCAAATTAAAAAGTCAAACAAATAGAGGATTCCACACAATCCTACATTAGTTCTGGGTTCAGCTGCTGCTTTTCTCCTATAAAACCAACCGATGAGGCCATTCCAAGGCACCAAGTCCTTGTGGGGCTCTCTAGCTCTTCCATGGCACTTTCTTAGCAGCTTGGGTGAACCCTGGATTGTCTCCCAGCTCCCCTTGATTCTCTGCTACCGTTTGAGCTGTTCTATTCCAGGGCTTCAAATCAGAACCATGGAAAGCTCATACCACTCATCAGCCTGGCTCTTGCTCCTTCCAGTTTGGTGGCTTGCAACAGCAGACTACTAGAACGCTGAAATCTGATGCCTATATAGCTTCCAGAGGGGCAGGTCCTAGAGGATGAGTGGGACCCTTAACAGGGCCACTGCCTGTTTCATTTCACCATCCCTCAGCTTTCCTCACATTCCCAAATGGCCATGAAGCTAGTGGAGAGACTGATGTCACCTCTGCCTTGTGCAGTGAAGCCCATCCCGAATGAGCACTGACTAGGTTATGGCCACCTCCAACTGGTGCATGAGTGTCTACAGGAAATCTGGAGGGGTGGCAGTGATCAAAAACGTTTGGGAACCACAATTCTAAAGGAATTTTCCATGAGTGAAAAAAGTGCGGCCACCATGTTCACTTGGCAAAAGTACTTTCACCAATTATCGGCACAGACCTAGGAACCCCCTAAAGAGAATGGACAGTAAAGAAACAGCACTGCAGGAGAATAACCACAAAGCACTTGATGCAAGATGCCTTCTCCTTCCTCAAGTTTTTTTTAAAACCCTGGAATAGCTTTACTGCAAAACACAGCCATACACTTTTAAGTTCTCTTCAGTTTATAAATGCTCCTAAATAAGACCATACACTCCCTGTACAACCAAAATGTGACTGTTACTGTAAGATGGCACTGAAAGTGAATTGCTGGAGTTTTATTAAGCAAATAATTTCTCCACCTTCAAATTCCATTTGCAAAAAGCAGGAGAAAATCCACTCCCCCACCCTCCGCCCCCTTCTGCTATTTTTGTCCCTTGCCACTTTTGGCAGGCAGCATTCTTCTGCCCAAAGTTTGCACAGATCTGCTTTTGTTTAACAAATAGCCATAATCTACATAGCAATTTATGTGCCAGCACAGCAGCTTTGGAAATAGACTGTCATTGCTGCAAAGTCACCAAGCGAAGGACAAAGGGGGGGGGGGGG
>QEPC01010227.1:2751394-2836869 GCA_003113815.1 Sphenodon punctatus
GGCAAGGGGTCTAACATTCATGAAGATGCGAGGTCTCAGGTGCACGTACTTGGCTTCGTTACGATGAGAATACTACCCACAGATGCCCCCTCTGGCATGTGGGTACCCACTAGATGCCTGAATGCCTACAGGTGTACCCTCAGGTAGTAAATCCACTACCTGTTTTAGCTCTAAAATGGACCCCAAAGCTCTAAGACCGTATGTAACTGGTGCATGGGGGCTGGCTTATAGCCACGCCCAGTTGCTCTGGGTTAAAGGCTTGATTTCACTCCACTGATACCCATTACCCATGACAGAGGCCTGCAACCTGACCGGAGCACAAGGTAATCTGGCTGGTTTCATTAGGATGGGGTCAGGTACACTTTCTGTCTAAGTTTCTCATGCTCAGGTTGGGCCAGGTTCCCCAACTGCAGGAGGCCCTGCTCTTAGGGTGAAAACAGACATAACGCTAACACTGCTTTAACGTTAATGCTTGTGTGTGTTGCAGGGCTGCATAGGGCACTAATACAGCCTTGCAACATGCATAAGAAACGTTAAAGTGGTGTTAAAGCTGAGTTAGTGTTATGTCTGTTTTCACCCTTAGAGTGTGCTATGATGTCACGGTATTCTGTAGGGAATGGGGTCACATAATAAAACAGGTGAGGTAATGTCTTAGCACCACCCCCTTTCTGATGTAGCCTCACCTCTTATGGAGTGCCATGGCATCATGGTACAACATGGGGTGGGTGGGGTCAGCTGGACATCTCAGGATCAGCTGCACTGGAGTTGGGCCCAATGCATTCGGACTCAACTCAGGCCAAAATTTCTGGCCTGAGCAGGGCTCTAACTCTGTGGTCTCCATCTCCCTGGAGCCAGATTATCTGGGTTTTGCAAGAGTGAAATGGCAGCCACACTTATTGAGTAGCACAATCCCTGGGTGGGAAAGGCAAGACTATATTAACACCTGATCCTATTGCTGCAGTTAAAGCCAGGCATATGCTACACAGACACTGCGTCAGTTGGGATGTTGTGTGGCCGTTTGAAAGGTAGTGCTGTGGGAGTTGGGCGTTAAGAAGCCACGCGACATACACAGTTAGGGAGGACTTTGCAGAACACGGAGGGGGTGTTTTTCAAGAAGCTGCAGGCTGCTGTTGCCGCACTGCATAAAGTTAAGACTGTGCAGTCAGTTCTCCAATCCCTACTAACATGCATGAGATATGGAGGCGTGTTGTTGGGGCATCTTAGGGGGGAAAAGATTCTGTGAGAAGAAAGCCGAGAGGATCTTAGGGAAGAAGAGTTTGCTCTTTTTAAAATTGCCCTGTGTGAGATTTCTGATTCTGAGCCAAGGTCCGCTCTTTGTTAGGCACCAAGCATACATTTGGAACTGCATGCACCATTAGTTTGATCCAGTGCTGCAAATGGAATAGACAGGGAACATGCAAACTCTGGCATAATAAACCCTTCCACAGCAATAAACTACTTCTACAGTTTCAAACATCTCAAAGTTTAGTCTTCAAATGATTTCAGTGTAATTGGGGGCTTCTGGGCCAATTTAACCTAAATTTACACCACTCCGAAGGGGTCTCCCACTTTTAATTAAACTATTTGAGATGATATTTCACTTTGAATCTCAGCAGGAGTAACAAACATACGATGTAGTCCACATTATATCCCACCTGCAAAACAGGTTGACAATAGGCAGCAATGACATGCCTCTGCAAAGGGTTTTCCAAACATAATCCTCCCAGGTGATATCACACTCATCTAATGGATATCAGAAAGTTCAATGATGTGCGTAAGCCAGAGAGACCATCCATGTCGCACTCAGAAGTTTGTGGCTCTCAGTCCTGTGCTCAGATCATTACAAAACATTTCTGGCTCTTCCCCTTTAGAATATAGTCAGTGCCACCAGTTGGAGTAGACAGCAGCTTATCAAGATGTTTAAAATTAACTTATTACCCAGATTTTTTTGATGTGCTCTACACATGAACAGCATAATCCGATGGAACACCTAATGGAAATGCTCCCATTTATCCAATTAGTTTGAACCTTTGGCTTTTCTCTCTGTTACAATGACAGCCACTATGACTTCCTCTCGAGAAATTTTCAGAGTCTACTCCTTCGCAAGGGGTGAAACATCAGCTAAAATGTAAACTTGGCAGAGGCTTCCCAAGTACACAACAGAACAAATCAAGGGCCCTGTTGGTATAAATCCCCTTTATTGGACCTGACCACAGCCTTGACCATGCCAGCTTGTTTATAAAAATAATGAAGACTCTACATTTATGAGAGCAATTAGTCTTTGCTTGCCTCAAACAGCTATTTATTTGTCTTTTGTAGCTTAAATGCTTCCCTGCCCCCTTTCTTTGCCTAAAAGCAAAACAAAAACATTGCTTGAGTTTTTAAAAGAGGGCTCAACCACATCCAAAGTTTGCTTAATGGAAGACAATCTCCCTTGGGTTCAAAATAATTTGGGGATGCTGAACTTTTAGGACGACTACGAATGCCACTTTATGAGGAGAGAATATAATAAAGCATATTCTTCTGAGTGTTACCCTTTAACCTTATTAGAAGAGGGCTTGCGTGTTTTGTTTAAAAGCACCTATTTGTTAACTTGCCATCCCAGAACTAGCTCAGAGCTGGACATTTTGCTCCAAGAAAGTGGTGGGAATGGAGCCCACTAATTCATTACATGAATTCTGGATGGGATAATGACATGGATGGAATACACAGTCTATGGGATGAATTAACACTCCCCCTAACGTGCTCTATTCTGAATCAAAGGCCAGCAGTGGAGGTGAGGGGATAGTGACAGGCAGGGAGAAGCGAGAGTTGCTCTTTCCTAGAGCTAAAATGAGTAATGGGTTTATGATTTGTGGATATTATTCTTATTTTTGTATAAACCCAAATAATATCCACAACTGAAATGGGATTTTTCGGGTATTCCATTTTTATTTTTTATTTTTTAATTTTGGTTGTTCATTCATTCAGTATTTCAGTTACATCATTTTTGGTAATTGCGCACGCATGTTCAATAATGCTAATATTTCCAAAATGACATAACCAAAATAGTTGATAAAAATAATAAAACTGAGGGGGAAAAAAGGCCACACCAAACTTGAAAAAAAAATGAAATGAAGCAGTCAAAACATAGATGGAATATAAAAAGAATATTGGTTATTACTTGAAACACCATTTTGGTAGGTGCTCTCCGTCAGTTCTGGTAGGATATTTTTGATAGGTTTATTTGTTTTTTTGGGTACTCGTTCTAGTTCTACTCTTAGCCTCCCTGCCTGAGGCCCCGCCAACTTATCTAGCTTCTGTGATATACAACTACCAGCTTGACCAGAATGGCCTAGGTGACCAGCCCCTCCTGAAATTGAGAAGCCAGCCCACTATGTTCTAAACTCAGGGAATGGGTGTGTGTGTGTGAGACCCCCCACCTGTTTTTACATCTGATGATCAGTCTCAAATACATTTGAAGGCCATATCCTGGAACCCATACCACCCAGTATGCCTGATTGCATTTATTTTATTTTATTTGCTGGGAAGGATGGATGGACAAACAGCAGCAATAGCAGACAGAGAACTCCACTGTGTATTTCAACCGCAAGATCCTAGAGGTCAGCAACATTACTTCCACAGCTCGAGAGTCTTAAGCACTCGTTTGAAGATATGCATGGCCAACAGCCAGAAGCCTATTTATGTCTAGCAAGGCAGTCAATTCTTCCGCACTTGCACTCAAAAGGGCAACACCTAGATTAAGTTTTAACTCATCAACTGAATAAAAAAAAAAAGGAAAGCTTTCTAAGCAAATTCAGCACCTGGGGAATTTAATAAATTGTTTTTCTCCCGTCCTCTACAAGCCTGTTTTGCTAACTCATGGTATATGGGCAAGGAACCTTTTCCCTCTCAGGGGCCACTTTGAAAGTTAGCACAAAGTCTTATGAAGAAAGGCTGAAGGAACTGGGTATATGTAGCCTAGTGAAGAGGAGATTAAGAGGAGACATGATAGCAGTCTTCACATATCTAAAGTTCTGCCACAAAGGATATGGCAAGAAATTGTTGTTCTTGGCTATGGAGGACAGGACTAGAAAAATGGGCTCAAGTTATAGTAAGGTAGATTATGATTAAAAATCAGGAAAATCCTCCTAAAGAGATTAGAAAATCTTCTTAAGAAGAGCTGCATGGCAATGGAATAAGTTGCCTAAGGAGGCTGTACACTCTCCATTGCTGGAGTATTCAAAAGAGGCTGGACAACCAACTACAAGAGATGCTGTCACTGTAATTATTCTGCATCTAAGCAGGGGGTTGGATTAGATGATCCTCAAGTTCCCTTCCGACTCTATGATTCTTCAACATTCTTATGACCTTGTGCAACTCTGCCCCGTTTTTGCAATGGGCATGTGCCAGGATGTGGTCACCTCCAGCAAGCACATGGTGGTCTAAGAAATTGTGGGAGCTGAAAGTTCTCCATTTGTCCCGCACACTGACAACCCATACCTTAGCATAAAATTCAACATACCTACTTTTGAATGGTAGCACGTTTTGCTTATTGACTATTTTAATTCATTATTTGTATGCATGACCAGAATTCATGAGCTCACAAATAAGACACCTTAGGAAGTAACACTGGCTATTAGGAGGCATGAGTTACGTTGCACCACATGGACTGATATTCTGAGTGATTGCTGAGCCCCATGGTTTGGAGCACTGCTGAAAATGAAGACACCAGGTCCCATCCCGTCTCTTGCGTGTATACCTTGACATTGGTAAGCGACACTAAATGTTTGCAACCTCCTCTCAGTGGAAAATATGAGGGATTAGCTTAAAAAGATATGAAGATGAGATCACACTAGGATTAAACACCATTCAGCTTTCCAGAAGCTGTCTTTCTATTCCCAATTCTACAATTTATTGAGGGCTTGTTTGGGTTTGCCCCCCACCATCAACAGCTACTTTTATGGAGTAGGTTTCTTCAGGACAAGCACTAAATGTAGATTTCTAGACAAGCTGTTGCTGTTTGAAAACAAAATAAAATAAGTTGTCTAGTGTGATTAATAGTCATCTCGAACAGGAAATACTTGCATAATGGGAACATGGTTTAGACACAGACCTGGCTCACTGGAGGCCCTTTGTACTACACAGAGCTTAAACTGGAACAGTTCCCATTGATGGGAGTTTACACAACCCTCCTGGACTGCTGAAGAGCGCAGTTATGAGCAAACAAGTCTGTGGTTCTAGGTAGAGCTGAACGTTTATTTATTTATTTATTTATTTATTTATAATTTAAAAATTTATGCCGCCCCCCTCCTGCCTCAGGCATCTCAGGGTGGCTCACAGCATATTAAAAACATTTTCAAACATTAAAACAAACAGTAATAATTCAATTAAAAACAATACAAAACCCCATCCTCCCCACCCTACCCTAACCCCATCTCCCTCGGGAAAGGCCTGGCGGAACAGCCAGGTCTTACATTGTCTTCGGAAAGAGGGAAGGCCGGCAGCCAAGCAGATCGCCGATGGAAGGGAGTTCCACAGCCACGGTGCAGCCACAGAGAACGCCCTCCTCATAGTGGACACTCGGGAAACCCGGGGGACCTCGAGGAGGGCACCCCCAGCTGACCACAGGGGCCGATCCAGGTCCCGGAGGGTAAGGCAGTCCTGCAGATAGGCGGGGCCCAAGCCGTTTAGGGCTTTAAAGGTCAGCACCAGCACCTTGAATTGGGCCCGAAAGCCTACCGGCAGCCAGTGCAGAAAGCAAAGCACCGGTGTGATATGCTCACATTGGCCCGTCCTCGTCAAGAGACGGGCCGCGGCATTCTGCACCAGCTGCAGCTTCTAAACCAACACCAAGGGTAGCCCCACGTAACATACAGCCTAAGCCGATGCACCAGATGTAACTGGCAAAATGCTCCTTTCACCACAACCGTCACCTGAGCATCCAGGCGGAGCTGTGTGTCCAGAAACCAGGGGGAGCGAACCCTAGGCCTTCCCCACAACCATCACCTTCGTCTTTTCAGGATTTAGTCTCAGGCAGCTCGCCCTCATCCAATCCCTCACAGCGGACAAACACCGGGTAAGCACCGAGACTGCAGGGCCTGAGTCGGAGGAAAATGAAAGATGTAGCTGGGTGTCCTCAGCATATTGATGACACTTCACTCCATACTCCCTAACAACCTCTCCCAAAGGCTGCATGTACACGTTGAACAGGAGAGGGGTTATGATGGAGCCCTGCGGTACTCCACACGTGAAGCCCCGGGGGGAAGATGAAAACTCCCCCAGCATCACACGCTGGGTTCTCCCAGCCAGGAATGAGCGGAACCATTCAAGAACATTATGCCCTGTGCTGTTGCTGTTTATACCCGCCAGACCAGCTGGGAGCCAGAGCTTTGATGGTGGGAGAGGGTGAGTTGGAGGAAGCCATGCTGCATGTTCTCCAGGACTGGAGGAAGCTGGGATCGATGTAAGATGTCTTGTGACTCTTGTTGATATTAAAATTTTGGTATGTGGCATTTGGGCTGAGGAGGTTTGTTCACACTGCTATAGAATAAAACTGACCTTTTACAATAAGCAATGTAATAAACACCTTCTTTAAAAGTGCAGGCAAACTGTGTGCCTGAATGTTTTATTTGGCAGTTAACAGCCCTAGATTGCCCTGGGCTATCGCATCACATCACATCAGAGGTATACAAGAAATGTATAAGATACTGTCATGATGTTTGCTGAGGAAGGGGTGGTAAAACTTACATGGAAAAGATGACAGCTTTCTTCTAAGAAAAGTGCCTCTTACTATTTTTGTGAAAACTAAAATGCTGTAATAAATGTCGTTTGCCACTAATCTACACACTGCCTCTCTTGCCCATGGTAGGAACTTTCTACACATCTCCTCTTGTTTTCTTTGTCCCTTGGCACACTGTGACGCGGTGTTCAGAGGATACCTTTTACCGGTCCACCTTCTTTTTAGCAAGGGTCAGTAGGGTTGCCACCTCTCCAGGTTTCACCCAGAGACTCCTAAGTATTGATGCCGAGGGTCCAGGCTTTAGGGCACCCATATCTAACCTGGAGAATTGGGTCTTCTGGGCCACATCAGAAAGGGGTTGGGTCATAGGGTCTTTTCTGCTCCATTTCCAACATGGTCCAGCCCCTATGGAGTGTTGTGGTGTCAGAAGGGCAAGATTATGTCAAAAGAGGTGTGTCGGCCCTTTTGCCCTGCCCCCTTTTTGAGGTGACGCTGCCCCCATGGGCTTCAACAAGAGGACTCCAGAGGAAGTGTAGGTCAGAACAGTTGGCAGTGCAACAGGAAAAATGAAATAGAGCATGTGGTAAACAGGCTTTTTGTCCAAGAATTGCAGAACTCAAAATCTAGTTTTCATTACCTCAATGTGTTTGCATCTGAAATCTGCATATCACACTGCGCTATTGTCTGAGCCCCATGAAAACACTCTGCCAGGGGAGCAGGGGTGTTCCTTGTTTTGACAGTTGTTTTCAGTCTGTGTGGCCTTGGCAACACTGCTACGGTATTGTTGTGTGGGTTGTGCACAATTGAAAAAGTGACCTTTCTGTGCTGATAAAATTAGAGCTGCATTGAAGGTCAGTGCAAACAATTCACTCAATGCCTACTGCAGAGTAAGCAGTGCAGAAACTGGCTGCTCCCTTCCTGGGATTAAAAGAGTTGGACTGCACGGTGTTCCCTTGAAATGCAGACACACCTTCCAATCCTCAAAGGGCTTCAACAGCAACAAGGCACCGTTCCCAAGAGACACTTGTGCTTATAACAAAACATCAAATGTTAGCTTCCCAATTCAAATTCCATTGGCACCACGTGATGTACAAGCAACCTTTTCACCCCCAAATGTTCAAAATTATTCCATTTTTCCACCCCCCTGAAATCACAATGTTGAATTAAATCATGAAGTTTTTTTCAACTAGCAATTTTTAGATTCTTTTTAGTCAAGATTCCTTTGGTTTCGGAGTCTTGAGACTGCATTTATGATTTCAAGCTTTTCTCCAAGAAGGTTAAAAAAGAATGAGAGAGAGATGAATTTCTTATTTCAAGCTAGTAGTTTTAAGAACAGCCACTTAAGATTTGTGACATAATCATGAAAGCTACCTGCCTTGCTTGTTGCAAGATCCATTTAAGATAAGCACATTAATCCTGTTTCAATTATCCCTTTTGGAGCATATGTTTATAAACAATATAATGCCTTGTGTTCTAGATGGCTCCAGGACATTAAGTTCTCGAAAGATTCCTATATAGATTTGTCTGCTGCTGCCACCACCACCACCATCCACAACTAAAATCCCAGTGGATCGCTGCTATGCTAACACAGTATACAATATACTACTGTTAGGATGCAGTGATGAGATCCTGAAAGTCTTCCCTTCCTTTCCCTTGTAAAGTTAAAAAGGGCTTCAATTGGGGCAGTTATGGAGTTAAGTGGTTTGTGGATCATGGAGCATTGTGACATCACAATATTCTGAAAAGTGTGTGGCCATATCAGAATGGGGCAGAAGAACTTCTTGAACCATCTTTTTACAACATGGCTTCTGCCCCCTTTCTGGCCATTCTTTTCAGAAGGTGGCACGCCTATTTGATAAGTAAGGCTGCCAGTTATCTTAATGATCAGTACCATTCTTCTGTATTTGGGAATTCATTTGTACCCCATTATTTGTCATTCATCTAGTCCAGATTTTAATCAGATTTTTTTTTTAAAATGTATTATTTAAGTGGATAGTGTTTGGATTTTGTCTAAATATCCCCCTCATGGGAGATTTGCACAATCTGTCTTTTAGTTCCATGAGTGCTGTTCAAATTTCTACCCTCTTAGGATTCTTCCAAGCTATACATTGCACCCTTCAAGGCCAGCCTTACCCCAGGGCGGTCCAGGGCCACTACCCTGGGCCCTGCTATTTTCTTTACTTCTGGAGGGCCTGTAGTGGCCCCCGTTGTCACCAGGACAGGGTGTGTAGGGACCCCCACTCGCTCCCAGTAGGGCATCAAACATGACCACCTCCAGGACTCTTCTGAGAGTGCCTCTGACAGGCCGGGGGCCACCAGGCACCCTGCATTTTATTTTCACTCTGGGCCCTGCAGATTCTAAGGCTGGCCCTGGCACCCTTCACATTGGAACTTGTAATACCAATGGAAGGATCTTTGATTATTTTATTTTTTTTAATTCAGCTGGCAGAGGATGGGATTTTCACCACCAATAGCTTGTGAAGCTTGTAGATTGCCAATAACCTCTCAAAATTGTTGACTCTAGAACTGAAACAAATATTTGCAAAATAGAATTTGCATATCTGGATACTCCACCAAATATTGGAATTCTGTTTGGCATGCAAAACAAAACCTGTACATTTATTACTTGGGCTAATTTGGTTATTTTTTTTCACTTCTGAACTTTGTTTTGGTAGTTTGGTTTTCGGTGTAGGTAGTTCCAAAATAAAAAAAACAAAATGTCCAGTATATATGTTAGTTTTGGTGAACAAAGTTGGAGGTGAAATAGTGGTTTGTATCCTCTTGATTGAAAACAAAACAAATATACAGAATTCAGTACTGGAACTTTGATGGGGTCTGCCCTCCCCTGGTTTCTCAGGTCCGGAGTCTGAGGGTGCTCCTGGACCTGCAGCTCTGCCTGGATGCCCAGGTGGCCGTTGTGGCGAAGGGAGCATTTCGCCAGTTACACCTGGTGCGTCGGCTTAGGTCATATGTCTCGGATTCAGATCTGGCCACAGTCATCCATGCTTTTATTACCTTGAGACTGGATTACTGCAACACGCTCTACGTGGGGCTACCCTTGGTATTGGTTTGGAAACTGCAGTTGGTGCAGAATGTGGCGGCCCATCTCTTAACGGGGACGGGCTGACGCGAGCATATAACACCAGTGCTTCACTTTTTGCACTGGCTGCTGGTAGGTTTCTGGGCCCAATTCAAGGTGTTGTTGCTGACCTTTAAAGCCCTAAACGGCTTGGGCCCCGCCTGTCTGCAGGACCGCCTCACCCTCCGGGTCCTGGAGTGGCCCCTGCATTTGGCTGGCGGTGCCCTCCTCGGGGTTCCCTGGGTGTCTACTATGAGGAGGGTGTTCTCCGTGGCTGTGCCGCGGATGTGGAACTCCCTCCTGTTGGAGATCCGCTTGGCTGCTGACCTCCCCTCTTTCTGCAGACAATGTAAGACCTGGCTGTTCTGTCAGGCTTTTCCTGAGGGAGATGGGGTGAGTGGGTTGGGTTAGGGTGGGGTGGGGGGGATTGGGTTTTATATTGTTTTAATTGATATTATTATGGTTTATTTTAATGTTTTAATGTCTGGAATGTTTTAATATATTGTGAGCCACCCCGAGATGCCTGAGGCAGGAGGGGGCAACATATAAATTGTAAAAATAGAATAAATAATAATAAATAATTCCGCTGCTCCCATGACTACCAGGAGGCTCTGGCAGCAGAAAAGGTGGCTTGGATTCTCTTGCATCTCAGAGAAGCTGCATGGAGACGTGCCTAAGTAGCCACATCTGGCAAGAGCACTACAGTACAGGTGCCCAAGAGCCACATGTGGCTCCTAAGCCACTCTGATCTATAGTCTCCAACATGAAAAGCCAAGCTGCTGGCAGCATGCTAATTTCTCTGCAAATCGGCATTTCAGAAATTTTACCTGACACTACCAGTCAGATCTTTTTTTAAAAAATAAATAAATTCTGATGCAATGGCCCCAGCCCGGAAGACAGCAGTTTATAGCAGGGTGGGAAAAACATTTCCATCCCATAGGCCACTTTAATTGGAAATTAACACAATCTTAGCAGGCCAGACAGGAGGTAAGGGTAGGTGTGCTTAAGGGTGTGTGCTCATAATGCAGGGAAGAAGGGTCCAGATCATAGATCTATGCCACTATCCATCCCTTATCTGAGTGCAGGCCATCATGCTCTGTTCTTTCATGAGCTCAGTGCTTGTGGGTAGGGACCGGATCTCTGTGCCAGATCCAAGAAAATAGGAAAGGGGTCTCAAGTGCAGCTCAGGGGATGAAGAGGCAGCAGGAACATGAAGGGACAGCCATGAGGCTTCTCAGGATTACAGGGGACAACAGGGGAGTGTGGACGAGTGGCTTTAAGGACAGGGTGGGGCTGCAAGGATGGAAAGATCTGGAAACCCTTAGGAAGCCAGGAACTGGGAAAATGCAAGTTGTTTTGTTCTTCCAATTTGCCTTCAATAAATTAAAAGATAATATTTTCCTCAGAGTCCAGCTTTGCATGTTAACCGGAAGAGCCTATGATGTCTACACAAGAATCTGCTTATCTGCCAAGGTAGCTTTTCTTTAATCAAGGCTTCAAACTTGGTGTTTATACTTCAAACACTCTTGCAATTATTTAAGCTTAGAGGGTAACATTCCTGCACACATTTGCTTATTAAAAAGTGGACCGGACTCTTAGATCCATGTTCCCGTTTTACTCAGACTTGTCTTTGCCAAGCATTCCAACTTACTCCACACCAGGAAGGTAAAGTAGGTGGGGCATTTCAGAAATGTTTGCTGCTCAAAGCAGCATTGTAATGAAAGTACCGTCTCATAAAATGGCCACCAGATCTTCTCGTAAGGCCTGTGTGGCTGCACCAGCCATGTGTGTCTAAGGAGGTTTCTGTGGCTAAGGAAGCCTATCGAAGTGGCGAGTTGAAGATACTAGAGTTGAAACAAGTACCCGCCAAAACAAGGAAACCCATCAAATCTGAAAGATCCAGCCCCAGATGAACAAATCTGTTATTGAACGGTATCCAACTGATCTTTGGATATAACTACCCATTTCGTCTTTTCACAGTATTCATTTCAGTTGGCCTGTTCATTTCGGTTGTTTGTTTGTCCGGTTGCAGTTTTACCACACCCGCTCTCATTGTTACTGGCAGAACGGCCAAAAACACGAACAAACCAGAAACAGGCAAACCAATAACCAGGAACAGGCAAAACCAATAACGAACAAAAACAAGATATTCTGAAAGCGTGATCTCATCACCTATGGCAACCATCAACGGCACAGTGGAATACATGCTGCACTCCCCTAAGGAAGTGATGCAGTAGCTCCTTCCAAGACTTTCCTTATAAGTTTTGGAAGTTCAGGGGCAGGGAGTGGGGAGGCTCTATGACTTGCAAAGTCATGCACCCTCAGCGTCCTAATAGTTCAGCATAAATCCTGCTGCAGAGACTTTGTCTTAGTCTGCCTTCATGCTGCTATTCAAGGCCCCTCTCAATTCCATGCTATTTACTCTTGACACATGAAGACATGATGATGATTCATCCCCAACTCAGAGTTATTTTCCTGGCTCTGTTTACACTGAAAACTCCTCTCATGTTTATATTTCCTTTCCCCAGCTGCCAGACTGTTTATTGAGGAATCAAATGATGTCTTCTCTGCCCATGCCCTCCCTGCTCAGTGACACTGTATGGCTACAATCCTGAAACTACTTACAAGTGCATAAATCCCACTGACTTCAGTGATACTTACAAGCTTGTCAGTATTTTGGGAAATGTTGCCTGTTAACCATACTGATCACAGGGTGCTCCAAAATGTGACTCAGTTGTCAAAAAAGATTACAAAAAGAATTATACCCAATCCCACAGGGGGAGAGAGGCTGTCCCAAGTGCATTCCACACTCCTACTCCAGTTGAAGTAAATATTTTGAGAAAGATTGTTATTGTGTTGCTGGTTAGATTCACTGAATCTGTTTAAAAGCAATTTTGCAGGATTCGAGACACATTTCTCTCAATGTGAAAAGCAAACTGATTCTGCCAACTATTTCCCCCCTATCCATCATCCATTTCCTTATTCACAATTTTAAACAGGGATTTCTACATTCCTAGTATGACGCCTATTATTATTTGGAGTCTGTCAGAGGCCCCCATCCAAGCAGGGGATCCCATTATGCTGGATAGACACCCAGTTCTGGCCATGAAAAGGGTAGGATAGTCAACGCGCAGGTTTGTGGTCAGCCCTCTGCTAAAAAGCCATGTGGACTTCTTGGAGGCACTGGCGTCCTATCTCCAGTGTTACATTAATCAAATACATACCCAAAGATCACCACACAGCCACCATCAGTGACCCAGCTACCTCCATAGATCTCTCTCTTCAGGGATCTTGCCTTGGGTGAGTTGCAGTACAAAGACCCAAATCCCTTGCAGTCCATTCCCATTGGTCCTTCAGAGTCTAGGCTTCATGTAAACTAAAATTGCGTTAGCCCTTTTTGTAGGCACATCACATTGCTGACATATTCAGTTTGTGACCAACCACATTAGATCTTTTTCACATGTGCAGCTGCCATGTCAGCTATCCTCCATCTTACACTTGTGGGCCAGGTCCCCTCTTGTCCTTTCTGACCATGGCTTTAGAGAGCCCAGCCACACCCAGCTATTTCCAAGTAAGCCACGTAGCTGACTCCTCAGCCAGGTGTAATTGGTGTGGCCCTTAAAGGACCCACTCATGCTGCTGCTCTCTTCTGTTCACAACCTCACAGACTGCAAAATGAGGCCCCAAAATAGAGTGACTTGCTCAAAATTACCCAAGGAGTCTTGGCTGCTAGAACAGAATTGGATCTAAATCCAGACCGTACATGTCCGAGGTCAGTGCTTTAATTAACAAGGGCACCCTTGCTCTTTTCAGAGTAAAGAGATTTTCTTCCCACTTAAAATTACCTGACAACCAGAACAAGAACAAGCTGCCATATTGCGCATATCCACAGGGTATGAGCCAGCGGCAGGGACCACAGGACAGAAAAAAGCCCAGAACCCAGGTCTGAAGCTTCAGCACTCTTGTTTATAAAAAGCCTTTGAATAGCATGAGAGATAATCTGTGTTTGTGCCAAAGGAAACTTTGTCTTCCTCCCACTTCTAAGTCCTGTATCCATCTCTCAAGCAAGGCAGCTGGAGGTCACAGTCTAAACAAAGCAATTTTAAAATTATCTTAAAAAGAAAGTCCTAATCCAACCTTTCCCAACTGAACTGTTTTGGTAAATTAACCCCCAAACACCTGTGGCCTATTATTATTGTTGATTATTTATATAGCACTGTCAGGGTATGGAGGGGGCGGGGCCCGCAGGGACAGCGGAGGAGGGGGCGGGGGGCGGCTCGGGGTGCCCAGGAGGTCACGCTGCCCACAACCCCAGTACCTGTGTCTGTAGACCCTTCCCCTGTTTGCAGTCTGCTGGGCCAGCGATTACCTGATGAGAGGCAGCTGCGGCGCTCTGAGCGCCTGAATTGAGGGCAGGGTCTGAAGCAAGGCACATAAAAGGAGGGCCATTGGGCTCTTTCCTTGCTGGTGATCAGAGCTTCTTGGTTCCTGTGATCTGGCCTGTGCATTGGTATTTGGAGAAACTGTGATTTGTTAGAATCCCTTCCCGTTCCTGTGTGACAAGTGCTGCGTGTGGTGAGTGACTGTGTTCGAGAGGTGTGTGCTTCTGTCTCCCTTGCTGTTGACCTTTTGTGCCTTCCTTTGTGTGGTTGCCCTAATCCCTCCCCGTCCCTACCCCCTCCTCACTTGTTTCCCCTCCTGGGTCCTGTGTGTGTGGAGGATCACTATAATCCAGGATGTGACATCTCCAGTGGGCCCCCTGATGAATGGTGGCTGGGTCAGGTGCCTTTTAGCATACAATTGACCCCACAGCGATACACCTTACTGAAGGCTCCTTTAACACTAATAATGTGTGTCTGCAAGTGGGGTTTGTGTACTTGTGTGCCCCCTCCTTCGGTCCTGTTTCCCCTTGCTAGCCCATATTCCCCACAAGCATTAGCAATATGCCTGGTGCTACATAGTCACGATTAGAGATGGGTCCCTCCCTGCCCCACGGAGTTTATACAGTAGAAGGGCTCTGGATAACCTGGAGAAATTGTGACTTCACCTGGGCACAGAGATGATGGGTTAAAACCTGGAGACTCCAGGGCAATCCCTGAGAGGTGGTTGGGGTGGATAAAAATTTTCCCATTACAAGCTCTGGAACAGACTCCCACATCCAGCTCACAACACTTCTCAAGCTCTCCAGGCCATCTCACCTCTTCAGCAGAACTCTGATTTTTAAAGGGGCAGTAACATTTTCACAGTGCACATGCTCCACCACATTTGCAAACTCAATTACAGGTGCTACATCCACACGGTATATTAAACCAGTGATGTGATGCCTCCATTTCCGGCCTTCAGGCAGGGATGATATCCTACCAGTTCAGCAGAACTGGTTGTTAAAATCCTATCAGAACATACATACATTTATTTATTTATTTAATATATTTATATCCCGTCCCTCCTGCAAACAGCTCGGGGATAAAGTGATGCGTGGGTGGGAAGTGTGGCTCTCGGCTCTTACAGAACAAGCTGTTGATTGGTTAGACTATCACCCCTGGCTGAGGGTCACTTGAGTCTGGCCCACTGCGTTTCCTCCTTGTTCCTTCTTCAATGTGGCCCACCTTCCTCAATTACCCGGCCCACAATCCTTCCTGTGGGCTGCGTTGAAGGGAAGCCAGGAGGAAGCATGACAAGACAGACTGAAGTGGGATGGGGCACACCATGCCCTGCTCCCCCGCCTCATTCAGGTAAGACTCGGCCTGGTGCCTACCCCACCACCACTTGCCCCAGCAGACGCTTCTCCAGCCTCCCCAGTGACTGCCTCTTCCTCTCCAACCTTTCCCCTGCTCCAGGAGGAACTGCACTGTTGTCCCAAGAGCAGGGGACAGCTGAGGGGGAAGGCATGATGTGGCCCACTGGCTATTTTCTAATAGTCAATGCGGCCCTCAGACCCAAAAAGGTTATAGCCACCCCGGCATAAATAAAAGAATAAGCTTGCAATACAATAGAGCAGAAGCGAGGAGCAGAACATGAGTACTCAGCCTGAGTGTCTGGTTACCAGCTTTCAAGATTATTTTTTTTCTCCTTCTTTTAAATTGGTTCGTGGAAGTCCAAGGGGGAAAGTTCCATTTCTGCATTGCCTAACTATCTACAAATGGAAATTACGTCACTGACTGAAAAATCCTATAGACCGTTCGAGACATGCATATAGATGAACAAGAAATAAAAGGAACAACTATGAAATGACCTGCCAACTTTCTTCTCCGGAAATAGCTGGGGTCTGTGTATCCTTGCTGATTAGAAGCATAATAGCTCCAAAAGCAGTCTTAACTATCAAATAAAGCTGTACAACATAACTCTGCTTGTAAATGAAAAAAGAAAAGAAAAGGCAGCTCTCTTTAACTGAGCACATTTTAAGTGATGCAAGACAGTTTTGCAAAAAAACAACCCCCCCAAAACCAGTCAGGTCACGGAACATATGCACTGCATACTGAAACGGCCCTTGCACAATGGGTTCCGTTAGAATCTAGATTCTTCCTTCATCCTGGCGTTTACCAGCACCCAGGTATTTGTGGTGGAGGTGAAACGGGTAGTGGCTTTAGTTTTTGCAAGTAGCCCTTCAAGTATCGGACCACTATTTGTGACCAAAAATGGGTATAAAACGTATCCACTTTTGGGGTATTCTGTTGTTTGTTTTGTTTTTTGTTTTATGGTTTTTCAGTTTGGTTATTTTGGCCAATTTGTATTTCAGTTCTGTCGTTTTGAGCAATTATGCATTCACATCAGTGCAAGTATCAATGAAATTACATACTCAAAATAACCAGCCCCAAATCCTGGAAAACAGGAAAACTAAACCAGGCCCCCAATGGAATGCAAATGGATATCGGTCATCACCCAAACTGCCATTTCAGGTACTGAGGAGTCAAGCAGTTTGCTCATTTTGGATGCCCATTTTAGTTCTAATTTGTGGTGCTTCCTGTGTTCTGAATCAGAAGTGCCACAGTACAGAATAAATTTAGAGACAGAAAACAGCAAAGGCAATGCAATAAATGACAAAGGGTAGCAGTATGGAAAAACTTCACTATGGCTGTTTTTACACGGATGCCCCCCACCCCCACTCCCGTTCAGTGTTCGGACAGGTGTGTGGAGGGGCATCCATGTAAACGGCTGGTGGTGGGTGGGGGGATGGGTGTCTGCTTGGTGTTCGCCCGTGTGAACACCAAGCGGGATGGGTGGGGGGGGTGCACTCCCGAGCAACACCCACCACCACCCATTGCACACCTATCTCCAGCCACCGAGTCCTCTGGAAAACTGGAGGAGGCTCCGTCACTGGAGGTGGGTAGGTGTCCATGTAAACGGCCAAACACCCACCTCCACCCACTGCGGTCAAACACCCACCCCACCTCCTCCGTTTGTGTAAAAAGGGTGTATTATTCAGTAATGTGCAGATAGTGAGTTCTGTAAAGGAGAGTATCTCATTCAACTTTTTTGCCTGTGTCCCCATTTTGAGACTTAAACATAATCACATACACACACACCCAAAGGGCAAAGACGTGCCAAGAATATTAAATGTACTCTCAGAACCGATCTGTGATGCAAGTATTTTCTGTGGTATTTTTTTTATAATTGGGGAGCTCAGAAGTGAACTTTGAGACTTAAACAAATCTCAGGCAAGCAAGTCTTAAGTAAGTGACTTGTTCAATGTCACTTAAGACAACTTCAGCAGGCAAAGGAATTCTTGAGTCCTAGTAATTGACACTGCAAGCCCTGGATTCCTGAGTCCTAGTAATTCATGCTGTTCTCCTAAAAAAAGGAAGAGATTTATATCAGTGCTAGCTAAAATTTAGGGATGTGCAAGGGAGACCAATTTTGTATTTCTGATTTCTATTCAGGTTTCCGTGCTAATTTTGGTGGGGTTTTTTGTTTTGGGTCTTGAAATTTTGGGACCTTTTTCAGGGGAAAAATCTGATAGCTGCTACAGTTGTTGGGAAGCAGGAGTGCAGCCTGAGTGTGCGTGTGTGTGGATGATGACAACCCTACAAGAAACAGGAAAGGATCCTGGTATCAGCAAGCTCCAGAGCACCAGGCAGGAGGAGCCCACTTCCTAGCCCTATGCCCGAGCAGGGGGATCCTGCTTGGTAGTTTCATTCAGGCCTCCAGATGCTTGGGGAAACAGGCCAAGCCCACAAACCACAGAAGTACACAAAGATCTAAAGCAAACCTAAATCAAAACACAATCCACTCCTATAGACTGCTGTTGTTGGGGCTAAACTCCCCCCTAACCAGCACAACATACCATGAAGCTTGAAAGATGCTCAAGCTGATAGACCAACAGTGAAAACCTTCAGATTAGAAGTGGAAATTGAGAGGCACAAAGCACACACCAACACATACCCCAAAACTGCACGGGGCAGTATTTGTGTTTTGAATACATAATACAAGGGGAGGGGGTTTGTGTTTGAGTTTTATTCAAACCACAAATGCATAGTACTACTAAAATCTGATCAATCTGAAATACACCCACTGCAGGAATCACTCTCAGTTGTTTTTTAAAAATGTTTTAAGTACCACAAATACCCACCACATTCTGCCAAGAACAGAATTTTGGCCACATATAAGTCGGGGCCCATACTCACTGCATTTTCCCCATTGGCAGCAATGGCGAAAATGTAGTGAGCTGAGCACAGGTTCCTGAATATAAGGGAGCATAAAGTAAGACTAGATTTAAACAAAGTTGTGGGATAGCAAAGTAAGCCCCCCTCCCCCCCCAAACATCCAGAAGAACTACTCATTGAACAAAGATCATAGCAGGCCAGAAGTCCAGAATTATAACTCACAGCAGCCATTGCATGGTGCCCTAACCATGTGCAGCTGTACCACTACTGCAAGAGAAGCCTGAGGTAGGGAGTGTGTAGAGACTGGAGTGGAGTGTGGTGGAGCCGGGCCTATGGTTTATCCACGCATGGGACCAGACCACCCTAGAGCAAAAGCAGTGATGTGATGGACCCACATAGTTGGTCAAGTCTCATTTCCAATAGAGTACCCAGTGCTTCAGAGAAAGATGCAAGACTCCACAGCTGGCAGATGAGGGTTAACCTATTCAGTGGCATTTGGTGAACTTTTGGGCTGATGGGGCAGAAGGCATGGCCACCCAAAATTAACTGTTATTTTTCATTAGTATTCTGAGTGTGGTCTTTTAAAGCCATTTTAATAACTTTATTTATATAGGCTCCCTCTCCCTCCCAGTGACATTCAAAACACTTCAGAGAAGTATTAACTACAGTAAAATAAATACAGTCAATTTTAAACCCAACAAAAACAGTTAAAGGCGCAGGAACAAATATATGAATGTGAACCAGCAGACCTTGGAATTCAATGCAAGAAAGTGCTTAATGCTTGTAAAAAAAGTGTGCCCAACGCTCTTTTTGTGCAGCAAATAGTTCAGTTGTTCCATGATTGAAGTCTGGGATTTCTTTAATCATCCGCTTTTCTATGGACAGCACTGCTAATGTGTTTAAGTTTTTCCTCTGACATTGTGTTTCTCATGAAAGATTTTATTCTCTGTACAGTGGAGAATGATCGTTTCGATTCTACAGTTGTTAATGCTTGCTCTCTAGAAAGGTCCGGTTATGTGCTTCAAACAAGATCCCCTGTAATAATGTTGCACTCACCAGATGTTTAGTGAACACAAAGCATTTTTTTGAATGTGAAATTACGATGTTGCAGACTTCCACTGAGCTTGATCCAAGGTGTCCATGGTTCTGCCTCTGGGGAGCCGAGCTTGTTCAGGTAACTCAGAGAGCAGGTCTTTAATGGAGTTCCTGGCTCTATTGATGCTCCTACTAAAGTCCGATGTTAATCTCCAAATTGCTACTGAGTCAATGGTTCGTTTCTGGAGTTCACTGAAGAGAGGGTATCCTCATGAGGCATTATTCTGTGGAATAGAAATAAGAAATAGAGCAACTCCCCATCCTCTTCCAGCATCTGAAGAAATCTCCATGCCTCACAAACAGCGCTGGTATCGAAATGCCAAGATCTTATTTCCTGAAAACATTCGATGAAAGCCTCTCGACACTCAAAGACCACATTCACTGTCTGGATGTTAAAGTTCCATTGCATTGTACGTGCTTTGGGGAGCCTTTTTTTTTACCACTGCATCCTCAATGTCAGTCCTTTTTGGAGAATGAGAGAAGAAAGCTGGGAAGTCAGACAGATCTGCAAAAAAATATCTTCACTGCCTTTATTTGGGACACCACTTGCTACATTATTAAGTTTAATTGATGGGCATAACAGTGAACATAATGAGCATTTGGGTATCTGTCCCAGATCTTCCTTTGGACTCCCCCCATGCTGCCCACGCATCATGCTCGTACCATCATAACTTTATGCAGTGAGTTTCTGCTTGTGTACGTCCTCAGTGAAAACGTCTAGTTGCTGAAGCAAAGCTGCAGCAATGGTTTAAGCACAAGAGTCTAGCAGCCATATGAATCCATAGGTTCAACAGTTGAGCCGTTACCATCAATGTACAGGTAAATCAGCACACTTTGGATGTGTGTAGACACATCTATGGTGTCATCAGCCTGGATGGCCAAAAATTCAGTGCTTTTCAACTGCTGGATAATAGAATCCCTAGCCACTGTGAGCAAGTAGTCAAGCAGTTCATTCTGTATTGTTTTTGAAGGACCCCTGAAGACTGTCGCACTCTGAAAATGTTTTTCCATCACAGAATCAATGGTAGCCACCAGGTTCACTAGGCCTCAAAACACCTCTGGATTCAGGGATCCCTCAGTTTTAGGATAGCGTGCCTTCACAGTGCTAACTTGGAAGCACCGCAGAACCATACAGAGTCAATTATTTTTATGAGTATATACCAGTTGTGTTCAACTTCCTTGTTATGCTTCTTACAGTCACACGGTAGCCTTCATCTATTTGTTCTGCAATGCTTGTGCTGTCCAACATTGCCAAATGTAGGCAGTTCTCAATGTGACTTCTGCATGCGCGTTTCTTGATCTTCTCACTGAGATGCTTTACGTCTGTCACTCCTGTTGTGTGTCCATGGCTTTTCACCCTCAAACAACAGACAGGGAAAGCAGAACAATGCACTTTTGGTAGCACTGCCATATAGCCAGTCATTTCTCGTGTACCATACTCTGTCAAACCTCTGTGTATAATCTTTGCCTCTCTCTTGTGCAGCTTGTTCAATATGTAGATCAGGATGATCAGGTCCCAGCTCCTTAACACAACATGTGTCAGCCAAATTCAGTCTTGAGAATGGGGTTTCAAAGAGTGCGTCTATGGTGTTCATTTTCAGTAGCTGTCCTTTCTGCTTTTCTCCTGGATGCCCAGGTGGCAGCCATGGCAATGGGAGCATTTTTCCAATTACATCTGATACGACGGCTTTGGTGGTATGTCTCAGACACTGATCTGGCCACCATCATCCATGCTTTCATCAGTTCAAGACTGGACTATTGCAACACCCTCTATGTGGGGTTACCTTTGGTGACTGTCTGGAGAGTGCAGCTGGTGCAGAATGTGACGGCCCTTCTCCTTACAGGGACAGGTCACAGTGAGCACATTACACCAGTGCTTCGTTCTTTGCGCTGGCTACCTATAGTCTTCCAGGCCCAATTCAAGGTGTTGATTTTGACCATTAAAGCCCTAAATGGCCTGAGATCCACTTATCTACAAGGTTGTCTCAGCCCCCGGGTTCTGAATTGACCTCTGCGGTCGGCTGGGGATGCCTCCCTCGGAGTCCCCCGGGTATATTACGTGGTGACGATGAATGAGGCATTCTCGGTGACTGCACTGCGGCTGTGAAACTCCCTCCCTATGGAGGTCGCCTAGCCCCAGACCTCCCCTTTCCAAAGACAGAGTAAGACCTGGCTGTTCTGCCAGGCTTTTGGTGAGGGAGACGGGTGATGGGGATGGAAGGGGAGGGAGGGGGGGTTGGCTCTGCATGGGTTTGTTTTTTGTGGATTTTATAAGTGTTTTTATATTATGCTATTTATTGAAGCATTTTATTACTGTTATATCTTTATATGTCTTCTAATTATGTTGTAAGTAGCCCCGAGCTGCTGTGTCAGGAGGAGTGGCTAAGAAATCAAAATTAAACAAACAAATAAATTAAAACTTTTTTTTTGGGGGGGGATAATGTACTCAATATTCACAGAGTACAGAAAGGGCCATTGCTGAGCCCCAACATATTAATGCAGAGAGCTCCAAGCAAGTTGCCAGGTCAAAGCATGAACCGAGTAATAAAGTGAGGGAGAGCTGGGGCTCAAGGAAGACTACATGAAGTATCCACCCACAGATTTCTTTTACATCATCTTGGGGAAAAAAAAATTAAACAGTAAGGCACATTCTCCACCAAGGTTTTATCCTCTCTTTTACAGCTAGATTGATTTTATATACCGGAGCTCTAGACCACAAGTCCCCAAGTGGGGTCCATGCCATCTGTGAGTAGAGTCACAAGACTAATGCTGGAGACTTTAAATGTCTTTGTTGCTATCTAGGGTCCCGGATTTATTTAACCTCAAAATGGTGTCAGACAGCCAAAAAGATTTAGGGAACCACTGATCTAGATATTCTGGTTCTCCATGAAAATGTCTAAATATTCCCTATTTATACCACTTATTCAAGAATTCTGTAAGAAGAATTGGTAGCAAAATATACCCAACAGATCTTTGGTTATTCGCTCTATAGAAAGTTTTATGTGACTGAATAGCCACCAGAGGGAGCACATATTAATCTAGGAATGTAAAAACAGAAGTTATGGACTATCCTAAACTGTATTGATTGCAGCGGTCAAATAAAATACTTTCCAGTTAAAGAGGTTTTCTAGTATAAAACACAAAGAAATGAAATTATCTATAAGAGTGTGATGGAAAAAAGTTTGATGTCTCCTTTTTAGAGAGTGTGTGTGGTTGCGATGTTAGTCTCAAATGTAAGAGACAAAGACACAGTAGTTCACGTGATCTCTTTTATTGAATGAGAGTATGCAAGCTTTGGGGCAATACAGGCCCTTCCTCTGATGTATTAAGGAGAAATGTAATGTTAGAAGATGTGATGTTATAAGAATACGTGCATATAGTGTTCTATGATTTATATATTTTTTTAAAAGGGCTGGGTGAAATAGGAGTGGCTTGAGAATGTTGAGGGAAGTGTTCAACCAATCAGACACTGAGGGGCTGGAAGAAGAGGGACTTGGCAGTTGAAGGAGATAGGTCTGAAGCGGGGAGGCAGGAGGAAACTGAAGAGGTGGTGTAGAAACAGCAGATCTCTCTGGGTAGGAGGCTGCGCACAATTGAGCTTGTCTCCAGACAGCTGGGAGTATAAGGACCAGAGAAGCTGAACAATCAGCTACAGAAACGGGATTACCAGTAGCAAAACAACGCAAACCAGTTTGATGGAAGAAAACCTTTAGGTTTGAAGGCTGTCTGGGGGGGGGCGAGAGACAGAGATCGCTGAATAAGGAAGCAAAAGGCTAAGGGACAGCAAGGTATGCATTGTACCCACCAGAAGTGCCACGCCTGAATGGTACATAGTGTCCATAAAGTTGTTTCTGTATTAAAGTGTTCCCTGTTTCACAAGAACCCAGTGAGAGCCTCTTTGAGAAGGAAAGAAAAGGGGTCGGGAGGGGTGTGTGGAGCGGACGAGTCATCACACTCAGACATACAGCAAGTCAGAAGTATAGGCTGAGGAAATGTAAAACAGGTATATACAATTTGTTTTTTATTTACAAAATACAAATAGTTTATTAAGGCACGGGCTTTCGCCATGGCCACAGAAAGTACAAACATACAAACAATCTCCAAGTTTGAGATAGCCAAAAGACCATCCAAATATATAAACAGTATAAAGGTTTAATGTTTTAAAATTGATTGTTGGAAGCCGCCCCGAGCTGCGTTGCAGGAGGGGGCGGGGTATAAATTTGCTAAATAAATAAATAAATATAAATAAAATAAATAAAAAGAATAAAATCCAGACACAATTGAATACATCCAGAATAAGCCCATCCCAGCTAGGCAGAGAATGCATATATCATAATGACTGAAATATAACCACCAACAAACCTATAAGGACAAATCCCAAACTGTCACATATTATAATAAAATAATAATATTATTTTATTATAAAATAATATTATTTTATTATTTTATTTATTATTTTAATATTATTTTATTAAATAATAATATTATTTTAAACAACTAAAAAAAAAGGAAGACAATAAGGCTTAAGTCTCATACAGCAGAATGGAATTTTAAAAAATCTCTTTACCGCGAAGAAACCTCCTACTCCACATAAAAGACCACACCAGGCCATATAAATTGACCACGGTACTGGCCCAATGTTTCGTAGTGGTCTTAGTTCATAATTGAGAGGCAATTCGCCTCTTTGCGGCAAGAGCCAAAAAAGATGCTACTGCAACCAAATCGTCAGTTTGTGATAAATTAGTAAGAAAAAGGGAAAAATCAACTGTCCTCTTCTCCTTAGCCTTAACCAACAGGGGTGCCAACCATAAATCCCTTAAATGAGAATAATGTAAATACCTCAGGAGAACATGTTCGGGAGTTTCAACTTCCTATAATGCATAGGAACACCAACAAAGGTCATACCGAACGCCTTGCAGCCTTCCCTCCATTACTGCAGTTTGAATCAGGTGACAGCACAAGAGGGTATAATACCTTCTAAGAACATTGCTGGTCAGCTTATCTAGATAAGGCTCCATAAAAAACCCGATCTTACCCAAACCCAGCCTAGGAGCCACTTTCCACAGACTCAGAGAGGAGAGATCTTCCTGCATAGCGAGGACCCTAGATCTCTGTTCCACTTCTTTCTTTATACTAGAAATGGGTTTCCCCTGAAAATACATAAAGGAAAATCCCAAACTAGCTAGAACAGAAGCAAGATGTTTCACCCAGGGATAAACTCTACTACCTTCATATTTTAGTTCTTCAACTAAACATTGAGCTTGCAGGACCTCAAATGGTTGGGTTAACAATTTTATCCAGTATCGCACTAACACCATTCTTCCATAGTGCTGAACGGCAATCATACCTGTTTCCGCTCATACCACATCACCCGGGACACTGGAGCACACTCTAAGGGCTCTGCGCAAAAAGAAGTTTTGCACCCTCTCCAGAACAATAATGTCTGGGAAGGGGACAAGTTCAATTCCAAAGGTTAGCATGTTATAGATCTTAATTGGAAATGTCTTCAGAATAGTGATTAAGGAAATTCTGGTGGAAAAACTCAGCTTTCAGCAAGCTGCACATAATGATGAGTGTGCTCTATTTTTAAGGTGTAATGCCCAAGTGCCCCTAGATGAAACAATTACCCCCAAATATGAAAAGGAGTTAACCACTTCAAAGTGGAATTCCCTGATTTTCCATTTGCGAGAGGGTAATTTCCCCCCCGCAACAATTATTCTGGATTTACTACTATTAATTTCAAGGCCATTAAGCAAACAATATTCTATAAATCCATTAATCAAAGCTTTAAGGCCCTTTTCAGTCTGCAATAGCAGAACCAGGTCATCTGCATATTGCAGAGCACGCAGAGGATAGGCGTGAATCCTAGGGGGATGTGAGTTCCTCTCCTTTATAAAGCTCACCAAGTCCGCTACATACAGATTAAGAAGTAGAGGAGCAAGGACGCATCCTTGTCGAACTCTTCTTCTAATGGGGATTGGGGCACTTGGTGCAATCCCAGCACCATTTTTAACTCTCACTACATCATTAGAGTGTAGTTGAATCAGGATTGTAAGAAGCCTGTCACTTACCCCCATAGCCCTCAATTTGGCCCAAAGTCTCTCCTGTGGGACAGAGTCAAAGGCCTTAGTAAAGTCCATGAAGGCCAGGAAAAGCTTCCCTTTTCTAATCTTTGAATATTTGGTAGTTAGATGCATCACGATGAAACTACAGTCCATCGTGGATCTGTTTGCCCTAAAGCCATATTGTTCCACAGGAATAATACTCCTCGTATCAGCCCATTTTTGTAAGAATTGCAAGATGATAGTTGCATATAACTTGCTGATAACTGAAAGTAGGCTAATTGGTCTGTAACTCCCTCGATCAGCTTGGTCAACTTTTTTATAGATCGGAACAATCCAACTTAAGCCCCACGTAGATGGAATCCTACCCTCCTGTGAGGTTTTGTTAAAAAGCTTACACAGAACCGAAGCCCACCAATGTGGGGCAGCTTGCAAAACTTCAGCAGTTGAAAAATCTGGCCCTGGGGATTATTGGGCTTCACCAACATAATCATTTTATAGATATCTGACTCCTGACGATCAATTTCTAAAGACGGAGAAGGAGAGTAACAAACGAAACTATCGCTAAGATCTTCGTTAGGCAAGCTTTTGGCCTTATATAGGTTCCCGAAAAATTGCTCCCAGATGGCATTAGGGACCAAAGAACTCCTCGGCTTCTGAATAATCATACAATTCAAGATTTTCCCCAAATTCCTCATGTTGCCTGTCTTACTTGCTACATTAAGCATTGCCCATTTCTTACTAAACCACCTCTCTCTTTTGGTCCTAAGGAGAAGTCTGTACGAATGCCCTAGCTCCAAAAAATGGGAATGAGCAGAATGGGTGCGAGTCTTTACCCATTACTTCCCAGCTATAAGCCAGTGTTTAAATACCTGGCATTCTCTGTCAAACCAGGAATTACTCTGTATAGAAGATGCACTATAGGAACCAACTAGGAGGTTTTCCTCAAGATACTCCATAATGCCTAAAAATATATTGATTGATCCATCTGCATCACACTCCCGAAGCAGTGCCATGCCAAGCTCCTTAAGCTTCCCAGTATAACACAGATCTTGCATCTTACAAAACAGCTGGGTAGAATCGCATTTCCTAATCGTTCTTTCACTTGGCGAGTTATTACCCTTGCTAATCTCGTGATTCAGGCTGTTGCCTAGGGCTATGCACACTTCCAGTAATTTATGGTTACTTTCTGGTCTAATATTTAAAGTAAGACGGACTGACTTCTCCCAGAAAGTGGGTTCAATAAAGACATAGTCTATCGTGCTTTGACCTAACGGACCAACGAAAGTATATCCCTCAGCCAGATCTCCCTGAAGTCTACCATTAAGGGGTATTAACCCAAGATTAAAAATCAGGGCTTGGAGAAGCCGGCCTGTATCGTTAACTATCTCATCTTGAGAATGACGACTAGGGATATGGGAAAATGGATCCATAGATTCCTCACCCACCCACCCCCAAACTATAGCCTCATTGACAAGTTCTATCCTCGCATTCCAGTCTCCTGACAAAATAACCTGGGCTCAGGGAAATTGGTCCCTTAGAGCATGCCATTTACCCTACTTTCCAAAGAGGACCATACATCCTCTTTATAATAAATCGAGGACGATGGAGGAATATACACGTTCACAATAAGGTAATGCACTTGGTTAGACAGCCTCAGTGACCCTATTTGGAACTCAGGCCTTTCTGAGGGAAGTGAATGAAAAGACCAGTGTTGCAAATCTAGCACCAGGATTGCCAGGCCACCAGATGGTCGGCCTCTTTTTCCCAACTTCTGACCACCATGAAGTTCAATTTTGAAGTTCCCTATAACTAAATTCAAACCCTCACCAGAACTCAGCCATGTCTCCTGAAGGCAGACACAATCATACTGCTTCATGTAATCTATCAATTCCTTATCAATCAGTTTTGCCTTCAAACCCGCTATATTCCATGATGCTAATTTAAAATAAATATTATACTAGGAGGAGCTGACACAGTGGGCACCACTCTGATTAGAAAGTTCTAATTCAGGAGAAGATCCCGAGGGCTCCATGCGTCCAGGCTCTATGGTCAGGTTATGTCAGGTATGAATCTGAGCTATCTCAGTCAGAGTTTGATCTATATCTAGACATGAGACGTTACTCCTTAGCTGTCCATTTAGATGCCTAAAACTGACAGAGTTTTCATTTTGCTCTGTCAAACAGTCCCTTATTAATGGTATAGATACCTTTCTGGGGGGTGGGGGCTACCTTCTTCGCCAGGGTCAAGATAACGAGCAGCTGTCAAAACTTCAAGGTTATGCTCTGGCTTATGCTGCAGAGACACCGGGACTGAATCAGGCACTTCATACTCCAATGGCTCTAAATGAACATTACTCTTAAATAGATCTAATTTTTGTAATATTCTATCTTGATCAATTACAGGAAGGTTCCTAAATGCGCTATAAAGTGCTACAGCATCAGTAGTTCCTGTCCTATCTGATAGAAAAATACCTAATTCATTAAGGAGAGACTGCCGCGCTACAGAAGGAGTAATGGGCTGTGCCACTGGGACTATGCCAGGTGCAACAGGGGGCAGTAAATCCCTCCCTGAACGGCCCTCTGCGCAGTCCATAAGGTCCTGTACCACAGTCTCATCCATAATATCAGGGCCAGGCAACAAAATTTCCTTAGCATCATGCTTTCCAGCTGCAGATTCCTCAGTACACAAAAATTGCCTCAGGTCATCCACCCCCATTGGGGTTGCAGCAATTTTCTCACTTTTCCTTCTTGCAGGCGTACTCAGTGAGACTGCATGTACATCTTTCTTGGGGCACAAGGATGCCGATGTACGCTTGCGCTCACCCAATGGGACAAGGTTAGCTGCAGAGGTTATTAGCAAAGGAGCTGGGACTTTGGAAGGGGAGATAGCAGGGATATCAAGAAAGTTAACACTGACCACTCTATCTATCGAAATCCCTCTGCTAAGAAGATATTTCCTAGTTTTAAAAATACTATTGACCAGCTCTCTAGAATTAAAGTAAATTTGTATTAAGTAACCCCACCTACGCGAAGGGAGATGGACTACATTCCATAAAACCTGGGCTATCATCTCTCTATGCAATAACTGAGATAGGTTAAGAATAATAGCAGGAGTGTCAGCCCATGAGGGGGTGTGGAAAAACGGGTCTTGCCTAACTTTAAATAAAACCGCATTAGGCACAATCCTCCTACCCCGAGCATACACCCTCTGAGACTGCAACTTATCATTAGAACCCAACCAAGCATTGCGAGATTTATTCATATCGGGCGTAGGAACTGATTTCGTTTTAGATGGGTTACCAACAATATCCTCCGGGTTTGAATTCAATTTATCCATAACCTCCTTTAACTGGGCTCTCGCCTTAATTAGAGAATTACTTATTTCAGAGATATGTGAAAACAGCGCTGCAACAGTTCTCGCAGTTAAATCAATCTGGGTTATCAGAAAATCAATCATGGCGACATCCTGAATTTTGCCTCTCTCTCCCTTTAATAACGTCGGACTATGGTCAACTCCAGTGGATTTAGGTCCCGACAAGTTAGTCAGCAATTCCTCATCCACAGGCAAACAGTTAAATCTATTAGATAAATTAATGTTACCTTCCTTCATCTCCGAAGGAGTTTCATGCCTCCTATTTTTCTGTGGGAGTTCATCGCTAAAGGAAGGTGAGGGGTGCATCCACTTCTGCTCCATGCAAGTCAACAGTGTACGGCTTCAACAAGAATCCTAGCCGCACCTAGCCGGCGCCTAAGGCCGCGCGCACAAGGGGGGTGCTCTTGCGCGTGCAGCTCTTAGGCACTATGCCCTTTGGCGTCCCTGTGCCCAGGTGAGCGGCGGGGCACTCAGTAAACCGAGAGGTCAGCAGAGGGAACACAGGACACAGTTCAGACACCTCACGTGCGCCAAGGGAAGCGCAGCCCCCTCCTATGCGATAACTATCAGCAGAAAGCAGGAAACACACAGCACACAAATCCTGGGCAGCAACACGGTCCGCGTCCCTGCCACTTGCCTCTGTTCTCCCAGTGGAAACTCCCGTGGGCTTACCCCTGGGTTTCCAACGCAGTCTGTCAGTGAAGACTTTCCTTACTGTTCATTCACAGGGTTGAAGGGCTTCTCCCACTTGGGTTCTTGGTGAGGCTTCTTGTTTAGTATAGTAACCAACACAGCTTTGCATCTTGAGCTACCAACTTTGCGTCCCCACCTCCCGCTCTGGCGACCGGCTCTGCCACCCGACTCCCTGTTTTCTCACTAGGCTTCTGGCTCCTTCGCACAGCCCCACTCCTGCTTCCTCCTTGCAGGCAGCCTCTCCTCTGCAGTTTTCTCTCACCAGCCTCCTTCCTCCCAGTTTTAATATAGTGTGTCATCAACTCACTCCTCAGGTTCAAGTTTCCTTCCTGCAGGAACCTCCAGGCAACCTCCCAGGAGATGTGTTCTCCTCTCTGGGGTGCCGAACAACAGTATAAAAAAGTAAAACAATAAAACAATTTAATTTGAAAGCGATCACTTCGGAAGAAATTGTAGGAAAGTGATAGTCGGAGTTTCAAACATTTAAAGACAAGGGGTGCAATCCTGCTGCTGGTTAATGCCGGCGTCAGGCACACAATACCACTGGCTGGTGCGAGCTCAGGCACACAGGCACCCCGTGGGTGCAGCAACTCGTGCAGGGCAACAGCACACCCCTCCCGATGTGACGCCCCAGAGCCCACACACCTCACAACCTGGGGAATGGAGCAGGAGCTGGGCTAGCTCCATCTCCTGAGCTGCAGAGTGTGTGGGCTCGGAGGGTTGCATTGGAGGGTGTGCAGGGCGCCTGCACGCCTGAGCTCGCACGTTCATTGCCTCCAGTGCAAATAGGGGCCGGTGTAAACGGCCCCTAGGATTGCACCCAAGGATGTTAAAAACTAGGGTTGGGTGTCCAGAGGGAATTGTGGATCCAGATCCGTAATACGGATCCGTAATACTGGATTTTTAATTCCAGATTTAATTATGGATTTGTATTACAGATCCATATTTAAAATTAAAAAGGGAACCCTGTCTGCACATGTACAAAATAGCCACTGCACATCTGCAGATTAGCTGTCCCTTTTCCAAAATGGTGGCGACGCTGACGCCACCATTTTGGAAAAGGTCCACACATGCACAGAATGGTCCAGTGACCACTTTGTGCATGCGTAGTTCTTTTTCTTTATAGATTTTAAACCAAAGCACAACAGTCACATTGCGGTTCAGTACAGATTAATCCGTAACAGCCTGTTACTCACAGTTACGGATTGATCCGAATCTAACGCCCATCTCTATCAAAAACCACTGATAGTGTTAAAAGCCAAGAAACAATTGATAGCATAGCAAAAGCAGGCTGGAAAATACACAGTGGCAAATATTTAGGGAGGGTGTAGCGGCATACAAGTTTCAGCTTTGCCGTTCCATAAGGGCACAGTTTTTCATAACCCAAACTATGATCTTAAGTGAGGCTGTGATCTCACTTGACAGACGTGGCATGTTGTTGTTGTCTGGAGTTGTGGGATTATATTTAAGTATCAACATGGTGTGACACATTTGGGAACGACTGTATAGTAACTGCACGTATTTCATCTACTGGGGGTGAGGTTTGTCTGTGACACTGGAATAATTACACAGACAAAAAGTGACATAAAAGAGAATGTTTCCCCTCCCCAGAGCAAACCCACAAACTCCTCAAAATGGTCCCTTTTCTACTTTGGTTTGGACTGTGACTCCCCATACAAATGAAGCTCTTAGGAAGCAATTAAACAAGAGATTAGCCTAACAAACTCTGTGAAACTCAGCTCCATTATTTCTTCCAAAAGCAATGTCAGGACTCCAGTATTGGGCTGTATTTACTATTTATCCTGTGCACTGCCTCTTTTTTCTTCTTCTTTTTTTCCAGCATGGTAGCCTTAAATGTCAGTCCTAATTAGGCATAAATGGCCTTGTTAAAACCATTTTAATCCTCACTAAACACAATTGAATTCTATGGTTAGCTGCTTTAAGCTGTGATTTGGAGCCCAAATGAAACAGATGTGAGGGTTATTTTCCCCTTAATATAGTGCTTGGGAAGAAATGTATGACCAGTTTGAATTTTCTTCTGTTGATTTTTCCTGTTATTTATGAGGTCCTAGAATATGGAACACTAAGTAAAAAGAAAAAGATTTTAATCTGTGTTTTGTTAAATTGGGAGGAAAATTTGGAACAGTTTACACAAAGACTATCAGTCCATTTTTAACAAACATTTCTACACTCTCCACTGTTTAAATTCTAATCAGTTTCATCATCTTCGACATTTTGCAAATAATTCTCTACCTACCTTTCACACCAAACTATCTTTGTTTGGGAAGGTAGCCAAAATTAAAGCAACACCCTGGGAGTCGGACAGTTTAGGAACTGTGTGGAAACATTAAACTCCTGTATGCTAGTTTGAATCTACAACAGGAAACTAATGGATGTGTAGATTTACTATTTCATGGCTAGTAATTGATAGGAGCTGATGGTCTATAGCCTACTGAGGGAAGAGTTCAATAGTTAAGATACTAGAATGGAAGACTGGCTTCAATTACTTGCACCACCACAGACTTCCCAACTGACCTTAGGCAAACAATCTAGCCTCCTCATAAAATGGGGATAAACACGACCTCCCTACATCACAGGGCTGCTTGAGAACAAACACATTGAAACTATGGTGAAACACTCAGATGACACAGTAGAACCATAAATACCATAGGTAGACAAATACCTATGTAACCACGGTTGCAAGCCTCAAATAATTGACCAAACCCTCCAGGTGTCATTGCATTGCTACTACATTTCTGGGATCAAGTTATTTCTTCCACCCTAGATATTGTCTTGCCAAACACGACAACAATCGGTGAAGCGCACAATGGCTTGTACCTCTAATCCCAGCACTTTACAAGAGCACTACCTTTATAGTCTAGACGTGAAATGAACAGCCACACAAATGACCATATTAGTAAAATTAGCACAGATTTTTTTTCTGACTAAGCAGATAACTGCTATCCCATTCCATTTTGTCAGATATCCATTTCCAATATTTTGTTTTGGTCATTTTGGATACTTTATTTAGGCAAATAAAGTAACTGAAATACCAAAATAACCAAAACAAAACTACCAAATAAATGGACATACGAGTATCAGTATTGCTTGCAGATATTATTCAGCTATTTGGACAGCAAAATGAAAGTAATATCAGTGAATACAACATCCACTATACATTTGACCTCTGGTTTATACTAATCTCAGTTGCAATTACCAAGTTATTATCAATTAATTAATTAATTAATTAATATTATTATTATTATTAAAGTATTTATAGAATGCCAACAGTATTAATGCTGTTCAGTGCCAGATACAGAGACAAGTTTGTGCCCTGAGAGGTTTACAATGGAAAGGAGAACATAGGAAGAAAGAGGGATTCATTCATGAGGTTGAAGGTGCAACGTGCTCAGCTTAATTAGAGTTGATCTAGGATGGAAACAGAGGGGAGACAAAAGGAACTAAATTTACTTTTCCTGGGGTTGGATCTGACTACTAGGGATGGGTGAACAGGTCACGGTTCAGGTTTGGCCATCCGGTTCGGTCCGGCTGTTCGGTCTGTTCACCGCGTTCGAGTTCAGCCGTTCGGTTTGGTCGTGTTCAGTTCGGGCGTTCAGAAAAAGGCTCTCTGTGCAAGAAATGATGGCCCCAGACGCATGAAGGTGGGTCCTGGGGCTAGAGTGGCAGTTTAAAGATATTGGCCACAGCCCTCCCTGCCTGTAACTTGGCCCCAGAACCCTGGCAGCAGGTCCTGAGGCTCGAGTGGCTGTTTCTTGGTGCGGTTGAACGAAGTCTCTTGGTGCGAGGAATGATGGCCCCAGACCCATGACGGTGGGTCCTGGGGCTAGAGTGGCAGCTTCTAGATACATATTGGCCACAGCCCTCCCTGCCAGTAACGTAGGCCCCAGAACCCTGATGGTGGGTCCTGGGGCTGGAGTGGCTGTTTCTTTTTTTATATATATCTATCTCTACACTAAATCTAACTGCTATTAACTATTCTAAAACCTATTGAACTAAATGGAATATCCTAATAATTAACTACAAAGGCCTTGTCCTACAAACACACTGTATCTCTATCTATCTCTATAACTAAGCTAACTACTATGTATATCTATCTAGTAACTATCTATCTAATAACTATCTATCTATATATACAATATTACACAGGGGGAAACACAAAGAACACAGGGAGGGGTACAAAACTGAAATGAAAATCAATCTAATAATAATCCTACTCTAAATAAATCCAAAACTTAAAACAGGGGAAGGGAATCAGGGATGGAATAAGAGGGAGAGGGAAAGGATTCAATGGAGGGGGGAGGGAGGAAGGAAGATTGAACACAGGGAGGGGTAAAAACAAAAAATAACACCTAAATCTATCTAATATAATCTAAATAAATGATAATATGGAGGTAAAATGGGTTGGATGAGTGAAATAGGAGGAGGATGGCAATGGATTAGGAATAGGAAGGAACAAAAACTGCTGGGAGAGAGGGAGCCTTCTGAAATGTCTGCTGTTCAGGAACAGTGACTAGCTCAGAAGGTGTTGGGAAGGGAGGCAATCAGTTTTGTTTCTTGCTGCGCCCACCTCACCGCAAGCCCCATTGGCTCCGTGCAGCCTAGCCTGTGGCCAATCGCAGATTGCGAAGCCAGTGGTCTGAGGCGAAAAGAGATGGTGATTGGGCAGGCTGGCTGCTACTCCAAGCCTCTCCACCCCCGGTGCCTGGAAGTCTGCTCCTCAGCTGACTCCCCCTCCCTGTCACGTTTGACCTTCCAGTGACACTTTTTTTGCCACACGAACTCACCCGAACGCGATCCGAACTGACCGAACTGTTCGGTCATTTAGACGTTCAGATCTAGTTCGGTTCGGTCAGTTCGTGTTCGGATTCGGTCGTCCGAACAGACCGAGTTCGGTCCGAACTCTGAACTTCCAAACCGCGTTCGCCCATCCCTACTGACTGCCAGCGAGAGCATACTGAGCCTTTTCTTCAGGTCTTTATGCAAGAACAGCTTCCTCAATAAGCTCTTCCTCTATTACTCTCCCCAATGGACTCTGATCATAGTTGAGACGGTAGGGAAGAAAAAGAAAGGAGCATCACACTGAAGGGAATTAAGATTAAAATTTAAAAGAGGGGCATAACGGAGCTACTCAAATCAGGCATTTTAATTCTGTGGAAAATTGACATTTCAGTTTGGGATTTGTTGTGTCCCAATTCGTGGGGTCAAAAATGTGAAATTTCAAAAATACTCCACAGAAGTAACATGCTGGCATTCTCTTATTTCAGTTAGTTGCTGTTTGAAACTTTGCTAACTAAAGGTCAGCTCTTCATCCCTCTCTAGAGTCTGGAGAAGAGCAGAGTCCCGCTGATGTGGTTTGAGGCTAACATAACACTGAGGCAACTCTGAACGTCCGTCAAGATGCCTGTACACTAACTGGTGGGTGAGACCAGCTGCCAGCACCCCTTGTCAGAACTGACTTGCTCATGGTCACCCAGTTAGACCAGACTTCAAACTCCATTCCCCCAAATTCAAATACAACCTGCAATCCACCGGACCGCACACCTATGCCATCTGTTGCAATTAACACCTTAAAAGGTGTATAACTGAGATACGAAGTAAATACTTCTCTTTCCCTTCACTTGGGTTACTTTGTGTACCTCTTATTGCAAAAGGTATAAGCCATATGCAACTTAATAAATTAGCTGTGGCCTAGGGCTCGACCTCATGAGTAGTTAACGCTGAGGAAACTATCCCCAGGTCTCGATTCCTCCCACGCTTGTTCACCTGAGCAGCACAGTTGATTGAGGGTAAAAGATTGTGGCAGGTGGGTAATAGTTACCTCTGCAAGGAAGCACAGTTAGTTTGGAGATAGTGATGTTCATGCACACATTTCTGAGGCTAGCATCTCCATTTGCTTTCCTAAGTTTGGCCCTTCCCTTTCTCAGCATGTACTTATTCTTCCAGGTTTGGATGCCTTGGTGCTTGTCTGTAGCTTGTTTTTCCCACCCTCATGCTGCAACTGCCTGCTTCTTAGAAAGCACTGTGGGGAAAAGCGAGGGGAACTATGGGATGTGCTTACAGGATTTACAGCAATTGATGACATAGGCAGGAGAAGCAGGGAAAAGAAAGAACTAGTTACTTCCTGGATTTTCTTGCTTGTGGGAACACAAGTGGAGGGAGGCTGTCAATATGGAGCACTAATAATTGCAAAGGAGTCAGTGGGGCCGATGCCATGTCCTGTGGATCCCGTGCACATACCCACTGGGAATGCACTGTGCCACGCAGATTCCATGCAGAGAAGTTTGGAATTGTGGCCACTGTCATGAGGTAACACTTTTAGCCAGTTACAGTGTCATAGCACACTTAGACCCTTTGTGAACTGTATGCTAGCTTTCGTGCCAAATGGGTTTCTCCCCATCTGAACCCTTGGCCAATTAGGAATGATCAGCAGGCATTGGTATCACTGCTGTCAGGACAGGATGAAAATATTACAAGGAATGTGGCTTATTTTCTTTTCAAGGTGCTAGCATTGAGAAAGGCTAGGACAGTCGTTGTAATTATGGAAGATGGGAGGGAGGTTCTGGGACATTATGATCTCTGGTTTCTTTTTGTCACTAGGGTTCTTTTTATGGTGTTTATGATATATTTGTTTTGTTGATTGCATGTCATGTTTTTCTCTTTTCCTTTTTTCGTCAGTGTGATGACTTTGTCTATACACTTAAATAAATATTATATATTACACTTAGACCCTCATACAAAAGCTCTCTTCCTGGGTCTAAGATCCACACAGAGGAGAAGACAATGCCTGAGAGAGCCAAGAACAGGAAATGGATACAGTCCCACTTAAGCTATGTTTCCAGTTTTGAGTTGAAACTATATGAAGTATCTAGTTTTGCACCACTGGTTTCCCAAGCTTAATCATCAACTGACCTAGACTTACTCAAAGTTCAGCCACAGTCAACAGACCTTTGGAAGCGTGGACTAAGGAATTATAATGAAACCCAAAGCCAAGCATTTTGGATGTTGAAATGCTGAAGTCTGATTCTAGCCTGACATACTTTCATGCCTGGAAGTCCCACCCTGCCCACATCCGCCTCGCCCCCTCCATTCGTACCTTCAAATCCCTCCCCTCAAGACCCACCTCTTCCGCTCTGCCCTCCCGGACTTCTTGCTCCCCTCACCTAACTCCTGCTGATACCCTCCATCCAGTACATTCTGTTACCTTAGGTCTGTGTACTCATATCCTCACCACATGGACCAACCAGCCATCATTCTTGATGTAACTAAGCCAAGCGCGTGCACCTGGGACCTCGCATCCTCGTGCATGTTACACTCCTTGTCTCTCCCTCTGTTCACCTTCCTTCATCTCCACCCCCCATCTCTCAGATTGTTAGCCCTAGGGCAGGGACCGTGTCTATTCAATTACTTTGTAAAATGCCAAGTACGTTGCTGGTGCTATATAAATGCTTGTTAATAATAAATAATAATAACAACAACAATAACAACAATACTTTATAACCTTCATCCAGAACAATTGCCAGAAGAAAAACAAAACAAAACTGCTTTTAGTTATAAACTAGCTATTTTGTTGGGCCCAAGTCACCATGCATTGTTTCTTTTTACCCCAGTATAAACCCATAGAAATCAACAGCATTACATCACCACACAGCAAGGGTGGGGGAACCTTTTCCCTCCTGCAGGAGACTTTGAAAATGAGCAGAAACCCCACAGGCAACGTAGGGGTTAGGGACAATGGTGTGGAAAGATGGGGAAAGAAGGGGATGGGTCCAGATCATGGATCATTCCCGTATCTCCACTCCCTTCCCATGAGCTCATTCTTTCAGTGTACGTGTGAGAGGAGGGACTAGATCCACAGGATGGACCTAGGAATTGGAAAGGGGCTGACTAAAGAACAGCCACAGGCCAGATTTGGCCTACAGGCCGCAGTAGGGTTGCCACCTGTGGTGGGTTTTTTACCCGACACTCCCATAGGCCAAAACGGAAGTGTCAGGTAAGAAATGACCGAAGACGGCAACCGTAGGCCACAGACTCCCCACCCCTTGCATACAGCTTCGGTAACACATAGAGGAAAAGGGCCCTTTAGAACTTTCTCCTCCAATTACAACACTTGAATTTTCACATTCTAATGTAAAAGGAACAATATATACACGAGAAAAACAAAAAACAACTTTTTTCTAGAAGAGGCACTCCTAAACCTTATAAACAAATCAGGAGTAAGAGTCAAGATCAGTTCGTAGGTAATAAAAGCAGGGCTAAGCGATTAAGATAAAAAACACATTGAGAACTAGAATAAATTAAAGCGTTGTTTCTCCAGAGGACTTAAGAGGTGAAATGTGACAGATTTCAAGATTGTGGGGAGGTTCATACTAGAATTTGTGATGAGATTCATCATCATAGCTTGTAGGCAAATGCAAGCACCTCCACATTCAAGTAGGTGGTCTCTGACAGAGCCAGAACCAGCACAAGCAAGGACTTTATATATCAACAGAGCCATCTTAAAAGCCGTACAACACTTTAGAAGCAGCCAACGTAAAGAAGGTTTAATGTGGTCATGGCAGCCAAAGGCAGTGAGCGAGAATGCTTTTGCACTCCAAACGGGATGTAAGTGATGGAGCAGCTCTGCCCAGAGGAAATTATGCTGCTCAAGCCTTGCAATGATGAAGCCCTCCATTGTTGTTGCAAGGCCGCTCTGGCCTAAGTGAGTGAGTCGCCTAAGTGTGAGAAATGACACACATTTGAATTGTGTCGAATGTTTCCCCATATTTACCATGGGGCCTTGTCAGGTTCTGTCTTTTGTCCGACTGTTAGAATTCCATCTCTAACAGGGAGAGAGATTTAAAAACAAACAAACAAACAATGCTACTGTGGTAGGAGCTTGTCGCCACGAGAGCTGATCCTGCAAACATTAATGAGCTCAGCTCTCCGGCTCCTGGCCAGCTAAACGTCCCCGGTGACTCTGAAGAGGGTATGCTGAACTGTTGCTGGAGGAGTAAAAACCCACAGCTCACGGAGTCATGTAGCTGGAAGGAATGTCAAGGGTCATCCAGTCCAGCCCCCTGCATCAATTCCAGATTCACCACACCCAAACTACCCACACAGAAACATCCATTCATTGTGAAGTCAGAAATATTGCTGTGATATCTGTAGACAGAGACAGGAAGCACAGGCTCCATAAGGCTTCGTTTTAAACACCAGACCTCTCTAAGTACAGCTCAGGCTCGACTGCCTATAGCCAATCTCCATCAGATCCAGGAGCATTTCCTGGATCCCTTAAAGGGACAATCCACCACATCTGCTCTTCATAAGAGTTTTACACATATATTTTAATTATTTATCATTTATATAGTACTTTTAGGCCAGGGTTCAAAGTGTTTTGCAATCCTTATCTAGTTTACCTTCACAACGACCCTGTGAGAGGTAGGACATTATTATTATTATTTACATTTTACAGAAGGAGAATGGAGGCTGAGAGATAGTGACTTGCCCAAGGTCACCCAGTGATTTCATCGTTAAAATAGTATTTGACTCCTGGTCTACTGTGTCCAAGGCCAAGTTCATTCCTGGGTCTCAGAACATACATGGAACATTCTGAACGGATAAAATGAAGAAAGGCAACTGAAGAATCAATATTGGATGAAAAAATATTGGATGGAGTCAGAGGTCATAAGTACTCGGCCCACCAGTGGGAACAGTCTTTCCCACCAGTCTCTTAAAGCACGTCTTGCAATTTTGTTGGCAAATGAATCATTCTTCACACGAGGTCATTCGGGTTTACTGGAATCACTGCCTCAAGTGGAACATCACCTCCAGCGACTGTCTTCTTGTGTTCAGTGACCTCTATTTCAGAGGTATTCTTAGGTTCACTGAGCTGTGCTCTGTCTTTTGTGACAGATAAACACAATGAGCAAATGCAGGGGTTTGCTTTATCACAGAGTTTGTAAGACACCTCAAGGGTTATCTAGTCGAACTCTCTGCTCCAAAGCAAAGGTTGTCTGTCTACAGCATTGTTGACAGATGCTTGTCCAGCTGGGTTTTGAAAACATCCAAAGAAAGAGAATCCACAACCTCGCTGGGCAACTTATTCCATTGCCCAATGGTTCTTACAGTTAGCAAGTTTTTCTAATATTTACACTGCTACAATTTAAGCCCATTCCATTTAATATTCTCTTGTGTGACAATGGGGAACAAATGCTCATCATCTTTTTTGTGGAATCCTTTTAGACATTTGAAAGCTGTTACCATGACCACTCCCTCTCTGTCTCCTTTGTCTTTTTTTTTCCAAGCTAAGCATAGTACCCAATTCTTCCAGCCCTTTCTCATATGGCTTGTCTTGTACTATCCTTTTTCATCTTAGTGGTTCTCCTATGAATCTTCTCCAGTTTGTCTACCCCCTTTTAAGTGCAGTGCCTAAAACTGAACACAGTGTTCCAGAAGTCTCACCAGTGCCAACTAAACTGGCACCACCACCTCCCATCATGTCTTGGACACAATGCATCTGTTAATGCAGCCCAAAATGGCCTTTATCCTTCTTGTGACAGCAACTGAACCTGAGCCAACAATGTGATGATGATGCACCATAAAACCCTCAGATTCTTCTGTGCAGTGTTATTACCTAGCCATATCCCACATTTTATAGTTGTGCTTCTAGTTTTTCACTTCTATGTGCAATACTGTGTTAATATATAAAATATAATGAAGTTTAAGTGAAAGATGCAAAGTGTGTAACTTAAAACTGCCTGCTTTGGTTTTCAAAATCAGCGCTTGTGTCAAAGAAAATGAGCCAATGCAAATACTTTGGGAGGGTGGGAAGAGATGTTATTATAGCTATTTCACAATGCAAACCTTATCAACAAGTTAAATTAGCAGACCTAGAACAAATCCCCAATCTAGATATCGGAGATTTGGACAAGTTTAACACTGGTCCAGGGCTCTCTCTAATGGTAATTAAGCTTGAAAAAAAGGAAAGCTATGGAAAGAGCCTCACGGGGCCAGCCTGGAGTAGACAAAATATAACTGAACACACTTGGTTGAGTCTTACTGAACTCTGGAAAATATGGCCAGCCAGGAGGAAACCACATTATTCTCACTTCATCAGTGCTGCTGGGGCTACTTTGCTCTCTGTCTCTTTGTGCTGCTTGTGTGTTTCAGCAGCTGAGTCATGATGTCTGCGTTTGTGTTGTTGTGGCCCTCTGCGGCCTGCTGATTTATATATAAACACCACCAGTGTCTGTCTGCTGGAGAATGCATGTCAGGCGCCACTTGCAATCAGGACCGAGTGGCTACAGAATCAGGACCAGGCAGGAATTCCAGCAGGAACAGGGCCAGGTGAACATCAGAACAAAGAAACAATCCTGGAATATGGTCAGAGACCAGCAGAGGGTCAAGCCAGAGAATAGGAGCTGGAGGTAGGATGCACAGTAGGCCTAAAAGTTACTCTGCCTACCTCCAACTTCCTGTCATGTGTCTCTTATACTTGGTAGGCATAACCAGCGGCAAATTAGATCCCAGTTGAGACTTCCTTCGGCTTCCTGGGCAATGGAACCAAGCCTATGGGTCTGGATCAAGGGCCAAAACTAAAGTCTGTCCATGGTGGTGGTGCAGTGTTGGCCACCCCTCAAAGGCTCTACGGGTTCTGGTTCAAATCCAGGTCCTGACAATGATTAAGATAAAACAACACACCTATTCTTCATTTCTCAAGCAGGATGCTGAGATACTAAAGAACCCATGCTGTCCCAGCAAACCTTGCTACGTTCTCCTTCCTGTGTGTCCATCACACAGAGACTGTGCCTCATTCCAGTCAAGCTCCACTTCCCACCCCCTCCCTTCTCCTACCAAGGAAGTTCCTTGCAATTTCCAAGGAAAGAGGTTAGGGAGAAGGAGGATCTTAAACATCTGGTCCCCCACTGTTTGCAAGGTGGGATAGAGTTACTCCACAGTAGCTCTTCTGATGTAAAAACCCTGGATCTGGGAAGCAATGTCAGCTGCTACAGTCAGCTACACTAAACTTTGGACACCTCCAACCCTCACTGCCTTAAATGAAAGTTAAGGTGTTATAGTACTCCCCTGCTTTATTGGCATTCCATTCCCACATAAAAAACAGATGCATGGCCAGCGGGGCCACTCCCTGCGTCACCCCAGAGCGGAAAATGGCAGGCGGGCTGGATCAGGTCGGGGCACTGACCTGACGTGACTGCGGCTGGGGAGCCATCCCGCCAGCTGCATGACCTGGGTACAACTGGGAGAACAAAAAAATGTGTGGGCAGCCAGCCCTGCCCTCACTGTATATGCCCACTACCCTACCCCAGCCATGATGGGCAGCTATGGTGGCCAATGAAACTCAGCCATGGCTGCTGGTCATAGCGGTTGCTGCACAGATGCACTAGCCCACTTTGGCCCGGTCGGGCGGGCTTTAGCCCGGGCTGTGACCTCAGAGATTGTCCCAAGGTCACAGCCTGGTCTAACCACCACCATCCGGGGCAATCCTCGGCCAACATCTGGCAGTGCGTGTTTACACATGCTGCTGGGTCCTGGGCCAAAGTGGACCCAAATCACATCTGCTTTTACCCCCAGCCTCTCATTACATAATGAACTCAAAAGCAATTACATCCGCATTTATTTATTTATCGTATTTTTACCCTGCACCCTCCTGCTAATAGCAGCTGGGGCAGCTCACAAATTCATAAATAAACAATATAAAATACAATACAAAATTTAAAACAGCAATGAAACCCAAAATGGGGCACCATAGGATACAAAAAAAAAAAAAGTTAGCAGTACATTGGAGAAGAGCTGAACTGAATGTTTGTGCGTGGGCTGCAGGCCCTGTGCTAGGGGTGCGCACGCTCCATGTGTGTCATGCACGCCAGTCCATGATGCTTGGGATCGGCCCTATCATCTGTACCCAATTTGTTCTGATATTTGTTTGGGATTTTTCGGTCGGTTCCACCCCTTCTCTCCAGTTTATTCAATAATATCTGAACAAAAAAAATGACTGAAATCAATGGAAAACAGGGATACTGATGAATATGCAAATATTTATTTTGGTGCAAATATTCAAGTATTCAGTTTATCATCTGAAAATGTGAATAAGATTTGTAAATACAGATTCTACTATTTGCTTTGGCACTATTAGAAGCATTAAGTATAGTAGTGGGAAGCCTGTCATTTACAGGTAGAAAACTCTTAACATCCTCTTCTATATGTTGTACATTGGGTGCAGCTCCAAGTCTTTTGTGTAAAATCAGGCAAACACATTTACAAAGATACTGTGATCTCATTTACACCAGCTCATCCAAGTACGAAAAGGCTGATCATCATCATTGCTAACTAAAAGGTTGGAAATAAAACCTATTTCTGCGCGTTTCCAAGCTTGTGCAGGGTACTGAGTGAATGTGGCATCATCCAAGTTTTATGTTCTCTTTCTTCTTGAGAATTTTTATTTCCAGTTTAGCCGGCAAGCAGACTTTCCGGGAGCACTCTCCAAGTCCTGGCAAGATTGGCTCCTCGAACCAGACAGAATCAAGACAAGCCAAAAAATACACTACAACGCTCATTCGACATAAGCCATCGCACAAATGGCAACAGCCTTTATGCCACGCATAGATGTGAATTTCAACCAGCAACCTAAAGATGGAAGGTGCTCTATCTCAGCTCTCTGTCCTGATCCATCTAGCTCACTGTTTGATTAGCGAGCTCTTGGGTTTTTTTGGTTTTTTTTTAAATAATCAAACACTATGCCAAGAAAGAACTTTTTTCCACAGGCAAACTGCCCACCATGTTTCCACCACAGGCATGCTTTGAAAGGATGCCCGAGAAAAATGAAAAATACCTTGCATCTCCAAAAGCTCTGCTGAATTTCAAACAAGCATTACTATTTTGAACTGCTGCTGTCATCTAGCTTAATTATTTTTTAAAAAATGGTTTCCTGAAATCTGTATCCAGGTCATGTCCATAAGTAATAATAAGCTGACAAGGAAACATGAAAATTGCCATATTAGAACAGACCATCTGTCTAAAATTGCTGTCTCTATCAATGGCTACTAAATGATGTTTCAGAGCACTGTGGAACTCATTACCATGGGATGCTGAAGGCCAATACTACGAGTGGGTTCAAAAAAGGGTTAGATAAATATTCTCCATGAATTTATTTATTGTGATTTATAACCCTTCCCATCCCAAGGATTCAGGATAGGTAATAACTACTGTATAGGTGAAGTGAATATATGCAAGTATCAAGAGTCACAAGAGCTAAACTGTATAAAGATTTCCCCATCTAAAAACAGAATTCCAAACCCTATCCATGCCTACCATATGTCTGGCCAAATAAGTAGGTCTTGTATTGCCTCTGGAAAAAAGTTCCAGAGCTGTAGAGCAGCCATTGAACACCCCTCTCTTGGCACCCATGCCACATGGAGCTGGTGCAATGATGGAATTTGCAGGAGAGTGCCTCCAGCGGACATTAGGGGAGTAGATGGTCTTTTAGATATGTGAATAATAGCCACAAATACCGAGCTGCCAATTCATTTTACCACTATTCAATCCATAAAATAGGTATAAAATAAAAACAAATCTAAAAAATGACTGTATACAAACTTATTCCCCACAAATCTGTCCATCAGTGGCTCTTATCCAAGATGTGTCAGAAGCTGCAACCTTACTCATAGTGTGTTCTTAAACCTCTGACTGCTGGTAGTGAACAACACAAGTGGATCACCACTCCCTATATGCTGTTGTACTCTTCCAATGAAGCATCTTGTACTAGTCTCTGTTGGACACAGGATGGGCAAGATGGGCCACTATGACCCAGTAAAGCCGTTCTTATGCTGTTGACAGGAAAGACAAAAACTAAATGTCAGATCTCCCTTTTAATCTTCAAATGCCTTCTAACGCCTTTACAGCTATGCTGTAGCTGTAAAGGCAGCAAAAAAGGAGGTTTTTGCTGCCCGTATAGCCTCTGCTAAATCTCGTCCAACAGAGCTTTTCTGGGTGGTGAGGGGGTTGGTTAGTCCACTGTTTCTCCGCCTGGAACTGGAGCCATCTAGTACCCGCTATGACAGGTTTGTTGATTACTTTACTGATAAAATCACTTGGATTCACCACAACTTTGACGCTGCGCTTAATACAATGGGTGAACCAGAGATTGTGGAAGCCCCGCCATATCCGGTTTCCTGGGATCGGTGGGTGTTGCCCACCGAGGCAGGGGATGTTCTTGGGACAGTTCAGGCCACCTTTTGTGAACTTGACCCATGCCCGTCCTGGCTGGTTAAGGCCAGTTGAGAGACGATGGGGCCGTTGCTGGCAGAGGTGGTCAGTGCCTCCCTTCGGGAGAGCAGAGTGCTGGGCTGCCTCAAGGAGGCAGTGGTGCAGCCTCTGCTCAAAAAACCATCCCTCGACATTTACTTCCTCGTCCATTATCGGCCGGTCTATAACCTACCCTTTTTAGGGAAGGTTATAGAGCGGGTTGTGGTCCAGAAGCTGCGGGAGCATCTCAACCACACTGGCTATCTAGATCCTTCGCAGTCCAGCTTTTGTCCAGGCTATGGCACAGACTGCACTCATGGCTTTGGTCGATGACCTCCACTGTGAACTGGACCAGGATCGTTCAACCCTGCTAACTCTGCCAGCTGCTTTTGATACCATTGACCATGAGATGTTGGTGACTCACCTGCGGGACTGCGCTAGGGTGGGTGGGATTGTTCTTGAGTGGTTCTGCTCTTTCCTGGCCGGAAGAACTCATGTGGTGCTCGGGGATTGCTCTTCGTCACCCCGAGATCTCATGTGTGGTGTCCCGCAAGGTTCCATCTTGTCCCCTCTCCTGTTCAACATTTATATGCAGCCACTTGGGAAGGTCATGAGACAGTATGGGGTGTGGTGTCATCAATATGCTGATGACACCCAACTCTACCTCTCTTTTTCATCCGACCCAGACCCAGTGCTTACCTGGTGTCTGGTGGCTGTGGAGGACTAGATGAGGGCGAGCTGACTGAAGTTGAATCTGAACAAGACAGAGGTGATGTTGGTGGGTAAGGCAGCGGATGTGACAGGGGTTCGCCCTCCGCTGGTTCCTCAGATTCGTAGTCTGGGTGTGCTCCTTGACCCGCAGCTCTGCATGGATCTCCAGGTGGGGTCGGTGGTGAGGTGTGCGTTGGCTTCAGACGTACGTTTCAGATAGCGACCTGGCCACCATCATTCATGCTTTCCTTACCTCAAAATTGGACTATTGTAATGGGCTCTACATAGGGCTACCCATGGTGACGGTCCAGCTAGTGGAGAACGCAGCGGCCTTTCTCCTTACGGGATCGGGCCGCCATGAGCACATTACACCGGTGCTCCGGGCTCTGCACTGACTGCCTATAGTCTTACGGGCCTGATTCAAGGTGTTGGTGTTATAACCTATAAAGCCCTATACGGCCTTGGCCTGACTTACCTACAAGATTGCCTCACTCTCTGTGCTCTGGAGTAACCCCTGCGGTCAGCCAAGAGCACACTCCTTGAGGTCCCCCATGTGGCCTGGGGGACCACTATGGAAAGGGCGTTCTCAGTGGCTGCACCTCAGCTGTGGAATTCCCTCCCAGTGGAGGCTCAGATGGCCCCAGACCTCCCTTTCTTCCAGCATATAACTAAGACCTGGTTGTTCCGCCAGGTGTTTGGCAGGGGTTTAGGGTGGGGGTTGTGGGTTAGGGAGGGGGGAGGTAAATCTATTTTTTTTGCTTTCTTTTTTATTGTGCTGTTTTAGCTGTTTTATTGTTTTTATGTGTAAGCTGCTCCGAACTGCCTGGAGCAGGAGCGGTGGGGTAATAAAATGTGTTAATAAATAAATAAACAAACTACCCCTTCCATGATTGGCTTTCCCTGGCTCCTCAGCCCCACAGAGTGTTCATTTATACTTCTCCTTATATACTGTTTTACCCCATCAGGACTGACCCTTCTCCATGTAACTAAGGGCTCATTCAGACGTGGTTTAAAGAGCACTTACAAGTGCTGGCGGCAGGATGTAAACGTGAAGAATGCGCGCTCAGATGACATCTGAAAAGGCGCCATGCTCATGATTGAGCTTGTCGGTGCACTTACAGGCGTACTCTACCAACCTGAAAAAACCAGGTCCGTAGAGCGCACCTGTCAGTGCACTGACAAGCTCAATCATGCACACAGCACCTTTTCAGACATCATCTGGGCGCACATTCTTCACATTCGCTTCCTGCTGCCAGCACTTGTAAGTGCTCTTTAAACCACTTCTGAATGAGCCCTAAGCTAAGCACCTGCAACTTCATAAATGAATCCCAGCCTCCTCCTATGGCCACCTCCCTTTTGTTTCTGGTCCATTGTCCATCCTAGATTGCAAGCTCCTCAGGGCAGGGACAGGTCTCTAATCACAAGTGATCAACACCAGACTAGAGCTGAAATGAGTACCTGCAAAAACAGGTATTTCCGACAAATTTCTGGTACCCAAATCAACCCGACAGCATAGGGTACCAATCGGTATTCAATTGTGACCCGATTCGGGTACCTGATGTCCTGGAATGTTGACTTCCGGTCCTGGGAAACTGACTTTTGGTTCCAATTTTTCAGTTTTTGACCTGATCTACTGATTGGTAATCGGAAAATCGGCCCTGCAAGTTACTGACTTTCCAGGTTTACGGGTACCCAGTCAGTACCTGAGTAATCCTTTGGGTACTTGATGTGGTACTTGAAAATGTGGGTATTAGGGCTTTGCAGAAGGCACACCATTCGTTTTTGTTTTCATTCCCCAAACCCTCTTTGTTTTAAGGGTTTTTGTAAATGATACTACCATTTCCATATGGGCTTTTTTGTTTTACTTATTAAAAAATAATAATGAAAAGTCACTGTGCATGAGCAAAATGGCCGCTGGAGCCGTTCTGCACATGCACAGCCCTTTCCCAAAATGGCACCATCAGCCTCGGCACCATTTTGGAAAAGGGCAGCCAGTCTGCACATGTTCCAGATTGGCGCCATTTTTGAAAAGGGCCACACGTGCAGAACGGCCCCAGTGGCCACTGGGTTTTTTCTTCATTTAATTGATTAAAAATCATAAAAAGGAAAAGAAGATTGCTGCGCATGCACAAAGATTGATGAAAGCAAATGACAATTGTTTTGTTTATTCATCTCTTTTCATAACATTAGTCACAAAAACAAATGCAGCACCATTCATTTTTGTAACTAGTTAAAACAATTCAAATTGCACACCCCTAGTGGGCATTACTCACGGGTACTAAATTAAGTACACATTTCAGCTCTACACCAGACACACGGCCGGCACGATATATAAACAACAACATGTTCGGCTACTTGCATGACAGTATGCAAGAAGAGGAAGTAGATGATGATTATTTTATGATTTTATCTAATAGTCAAGTTGGTGAGTAAATGAGACCTCCATCTGTTGAGAACTGGAAGTGAATTAAAAGGGATGGACTACTCCTGTTGTGCACTTTTCTGAAGCTGACCACTGTCAGAGACGGGATACCAGGCTAGATGGACCATTGGTCAGACGCAGTAGGGAACTTATGTTCTGTAAAAAGAAACATGGAGTGACTGGAGTAGATTGTGATGGAAGAAAGTGGTTTTTCCTCTCCCAATTTCAATTGCCTCTAAAGAATGCTTTCTTAACCAGTCTCCTCTGCCTTCCCAGTCTATTCCTGGACAGAGTGATGTCAGAGGGTGCCCTTCCATAATTTTTAATGGACTTTGGATCAGACTCAAATGAATTCCTCATCACAACTGCAGAGTGATATCATGCAGTGTGGATAGCATCACCTTATCCTGTAGGCTCAGATTCAGTTACATTTGCTCCCTAAGAAATAACCCATTTAAAACATTACATACAATATAATGAATGATTTTAAACTGCTATTGAAGTTTTAAAGCCACAGCTGCACCAGTAAAACCTGTCTGTCTGCTAACTGGCCTGGTCCTTGCTGTTTCTGACTTTTCATTTAAGGAGGATGGGGGTGGTGGTGGTGGTATTTATTTATTTTTTAAAAAAATAGCAGCCATAATTCAGAGTACAACAAAATGCTTTCCAGGGCAGCAGACCATAAGAAAAATAGAAAAGGAGATTTTTACAGTTAGAATTATAAAGGGGGGGGGGGGGAATGACTCAACGTCCCCAAGGGGAGGAATGCAGCGAGTTCCAGACAGACTTGGTAGCAGAACAAGTGGCCAAACGAAGAATGACTCCCAGGAGTGAACTGACAGTTCAAGTCAGAGTACAAAAGGCACTTAGGGATAGATGGAGTGAGGCCACAAACTGAAGTGTAAAAAATTGCCCTACACTTTTCAAAAATACTGGCAGTGAAAATGGGAGAAAAATTGCGGTATTGCTAGTTGGTGTAAGAATGAAGTCTGGCTGTTTTTAAGCTACATTATTGGAGAAGTTTAATATTGGGAAGATCAGGAAGTAAAACTGACTGAGATGGCAAGCAAATGTTTCAAGAAGGATAAGGCCACGGTAAGGCTAAGATTGGCAAGACTTGACAGATGGGAGCATTCCGACTTGCAGACAGCAGCGGTGCAAGTGGGAAGGGAAACTTAAGAGTAGAAGGCAAAGGAGTTTAATTGCAAGACTCCTCATTCATTTTATTTGTTAATATAAAACTGGTTTCCATCCTCAAAGGGTGTTTTCAGACGTGACGGGGCGGCTTCGCCCCGTCCCGAAAACAACCGAGAGATTCCCCGCCGGGATCACCAGGCACGGCAAACAGACGTGCCGGGGATCCCGGTGGGGAATCAGGAAGGGGGCGGGGCTGCGCGGTGCAACGTGCGGCCGCACGGCCCCACCCCCTCCACGCTGCCCACCCTCTGGGGAGATGGGCGGGCGGCAAGGCCAATGCCGCCGCAGTGTCTGGCCGAGTTCACCACGGCCCGGAATCCCGCCGGGGATTCCGGGCCGTGATAGCCGACCAGACGTTACTTTTTTTTTTATGCCTGCCTGGAATCACTTTCACCACACTTCAGCCGATTTTTGCGCCGGTAGCCCGGGAACCGTGGTTGAAATTGACCCCATGTGGGTATTCAGTGTGGTGAACATCTGGCGGCCACCGAACAGACGTGCAGGGCAGTGACCACATGTAGGTATTCAGCGTGGTTCACTGTGATCTCGTCACGTCTGAAAACACCCAAATTCTTTAATTTGCACAGTTGGAACAATGACAGAGAGCGACCTTTTCCATTACACCAGTGTGTTGTGACCAAACTTAACAGTCTTAAAAGTAGATCTGTTTACCACCACTATACATATGAGAGATAGGAGTTCCCTCCCTCAGCTTCTGCCATAACTATCAGTTTCCTTGTATGAAGGAGGAGCCTAAGACATGAGGTTGAAGAGGGGAACTGGATGTCAATTTGCATGCTGCTAAAACAGTGTGACTCAAGACCAGGATGTGGAACTCTTTTCCTGCCACTGACCACTTGGAAAATTAGTACAACCTCCGCAGGCTACATAAAAGTTGGGGTGGGTCCCGATAATTAATTTTGTGCCATGGCTCCATCCCCTAGCCTCAAGTGCATGCCCTTATTTCATTATTTCAGTGCTTCATGGTGGGAACTGGATGCACAGGCCAGATTCAGGAATTGGAAAAGGGACGAAAAAATAGTCATGGGGTAGATTTGGCTCATGGCTGGATTGGGGGTTCCCTATCCCTGCTCTACACAAGCAGGAATGTTTACCATCTGCACAATGGGTTTAAATTCTATTTATTTTACTTACGCTTACAGGAATGTGAAGTTCAATTAATGCTTATGCATATTTCTTTGGAGAGCCTCACATGAAAGCTGGCATAAAAGCCCAAAGTAACATTAATGGGATTCATTATGAAACAAATACCTAACAATTTATTTTGTCTGCATTTCGGATGCCAAAGGAGCAGAGAAATTATCAACACTGCTTCTCTCTTTGCTGCCTCTGCTCACCTAGCAGTGGATTCCTTGCTACTCCTTCCTACAGCCTTGCCACTGCTAGTGGCAATGCTTCCCTCTAACTTCGACCTGAGACAGCCTTCCAGCATCTTCGTCTCATGGGAGAAGAAACATAAAATGCCTTTTTGGTTGTAAGAACTGTGGCATTTATCCCTGGAAAGCATTTTTGGGACATGGTTTGCAAGATGCTAAATGAAACAAAAACAGGATTAGCTGATCATTAGTCCATTAGAAAGATGCTTTCCTTTTTCTCCTTTTAAAATTAAGGCAAAGGAGCCCATTAGGAGCAAAAAGCAAGGACTGCAGCCAATGTTAGACACACTTCATTTTTGCACAAAGCCTGCCTTTAGATTCTTATTGACTTCAATGGACCAGAAGATCATTCAATAAGCTAAAGAATTTAAAGCTGAAACAGAAATTTGCAGCAAATGCTGTTTTAATTAAAAAAAACCACAGACAAATCACTGCTTTCTCCCATGTTGCGGAAACCTACTAGATTTGTCACCTTCATTTGTTCTCATTCAAGAATGCCCTTTGGTAGGTACTTTCAGGAGTTTCTGCTAATTTTGGAGAAGGAGGTATGAACAGTACAGCGAGACTAGACATGGCAGGCACAGCAGCACTGCCTCCTCTTTCCCCTCTGCCCCCCCCCCCCAACCCCTTTGCCCATTGGGCAAAGAGGACTTGGACATGAAAAAAGCACGGGGCTGGGAGTCAGGAACGCGATGACACCACTACATGAATGGATGGTACCAAAAAGTCACAGAAGTTACAAAAAAAAATCCCCACCACCTATAATCCCCAAAGCAATGGAATTGTGAAACATGTCCTGGACTCAAACATTCTACCGAATATTCAGCAACATAACGGGATTTCCCATCAAGTTGGGAAGGGCTGATTTTGATTCAGCACTACGAAAGATTTCAGACACAATGTGATTTCCCATCAAGTTGGGGTTGGAGGGTCGGGGAGGAAGGATGAAGTCTTTTTAAACACCTTGGCTGAAGTCCTTGCTTTTTTCTCCTAATGGGCTCTCTAGGGAGTTAAGCTGAAAAATGCTAGTTGGCACAAGAGGAAAGATAGGAACAGGCAGTCTTCACTCTCTCTCCTCTGTGTATCTCCATCCTAGGAAAGAGGTAGCTTGCTGGGGAAGGCTGTTTCCCCCAGTGTACTTTTGAATGAGCCCTACATCCCAGTATGTAGGGCTCATTCAAAAGTACTCAAAATGAAAATGGTGGTTCAGATAATAACCAATTCCCATTTGTGTTCTGTCAGGATTCCACTGCACAAACTGTTTATTAAATTAACACAGCAGGTACGCAGTCAAACAAGATCCAGTGGTACACAGGAGAGCCCCCCTAACAGGCTCACCAGGGATCATCCCCAGCCCAGAGCACCCCTTACTGGGTCAGAGCCCTGAACTGTTCTGTGGACCTACCATCATCCACAGGGCCCCTAGTGGGGGAGGAGGGGAGGAGGAAAAGGTGCAAGACCCTGTCTGCAGGCGGCTCAGCCCAAGGAAGGGGGCTGCCCCTGCTCCCTCCTCTGGGTACAATACAAAGCTATCAAGCTGAAAACCCAGCACCCATGTCCCTCACTACAAGACAAAGTCCCCTTCGCCGCTGTAATGGCGGGGACGGGGTATTTGTATAGCCCCCCCCCCTCCGGGGGATTTGAGGCACGGAGGAGAGCCGTACCAAATGTGACCACTGGGGTGGTTTGAACTGCGAGAGCCCTGTTGCTGGGCAGGAAAGCCCTGTTGCTGGGCAGAGAGGCAGAGGGGCGTGCGGGAGAAGCACGTAGCCCCGACGTGAACCCGCCCCTTGTAGGCGGGGCGGTTCACGTGCTACCCGCTGAGCGGGATTCATTCGGCGGCGAGACCAGAGCAAGTCAGCCCCACCCACCTCACCTCTTATACTGCGGTCTAAGGACCGGTCGCCGGTAGAGGGGCCAAGGAGGAATTTTGGCGATTAGCCTGATTTAGGATCGCTTGTTTCGCCTCCGAGCAGTGTAGAGTAGGCTTGAATAGGTTAATTTGAAATGATTGGCATATTATAATCTAACTAGCAATGTATCAATAATTTGGAATTTAAATATACGAATAAGTAGGTGGAATAAGGATCATTCATGGAAACAATTGGCATAAGTTGATTTAAGTTAAAATATTGTCGCATTCTGCAGGGGTCCAGTATGCAATTGTAGGTTAAATAGGAATTAGGTAGTATAGAATGAGACATCTCCTTAAGAGATGGGGAAATGAGACCCAGCACGAGGCGGGGCGCAGCACGTGCTGGGGTCATGACCTCAGGAGGGGTGCGTTTGAGGCCCGGAAAGGACATGCGCTGTCCGCCGGGCGGAAACCGCTTACCTCCTGGCTCACGCCCAGAGTTGGGCTTGTTCCCCCATTTCGGCCAGAACCTGGTGTTGTCGTTGGGGATAGCTTATTGAGAACGGCACTGACGCTGGAGGGCACATCCACGCCAGTGACCAAGTTAATAAGGTTATTGTTATTAGCTAAGCATACTGGACCCAGAATTGCAGGGCAATTTCCCACCGGCCTCTTGAGAATTTGAATAAAGAATGCGGCCAGCAATTAACCAACATATGTCTCCGTGTCTCATTGGGGTGCGCCGACAAGTCCCCTTCGCCGCTGTAATGGCGGCGACGGGGTATTTGTATAGCCCCCCCCCTCCGGGGGATTTGAGGCACGGAGGAGAGCCGTACCAAATGTGACCACTGGGGTGGTTTGAACTGCGAGAGCCCTGTTGCTGGGCAGGAAAGCCCTGTTGCTGGGCAGAGAGGCAGAGGGGCGTGCGGGAGAAGCACGTAGCCCCGACGTGAACCCGCCCCTTGTAGGCGGGGCGGTTCACGTGCTACCCGCTGAGCGGGATTCATTCGGCGGCGAGACCAGAGCAAGTCAGCCCCACCCACCTCACCTCTTATACTGCGGTCTAAGGACCGGTCGCCGGTAGAGGGGCCAAGGAGGAATTTTGGCGATTAGCCTGATTTAGGATCGCTTGTTTCGCCTCCGAGCAGTGTAGAGTAGGCTTGAATAGGTTAATTTGAAATGATTGGCATATTATAATCTAACTAGCAATGTATCAATAATTTGGAATTTAAATATACGAATAAGTAGGTGGAATAAGGATCATTCATGGAAACAATTGGCATAAGTTGAATTAAGTTAAAATATTGTCGCATTCTGCAGGGGTCCAGTATGCAATTGTAGGTTAAATAGGAATTAGGTAGTATAGAATGAGACATCTCCTTAAGAGATGGGGAAATGAGACCCAGCACGAGGCGGGGCGCAGCACGTGCTGGGGTCATGACCCCAGGAGGGGTGCGTTTGAGGCCCGGAAAGGACATGCGCTGTCCGCCGGGCGGAAACCGCTTACCTCCTGGCTCACGCCCAGAGTTGGGCTTGTTCCCCCATTTCGGCCAGAACCTGGTGTTGTCGTTGGGGATAGCTTATTGAGAACGGCACTGACGCTGGAGGGCACATCCACGCCAGTGACCAAGTTAATAAGGTTATTGTTATTAGCTAAGCATACTGGACCCAGAATTGCAGGGCAATTTCCCACCGGCCTCTTGAGAATTTGAATAAAGAATGCGGCCAGCAATTAACCAACATATGTCTCCGTGTCTCATTGGGGTGCGCCGACAAGTCCCCTTCGCCGCTGTAATGGCGGCGACGGGGTATTTGTATAGCCCCCCCCCCTCCGGGGGATTTGAGGCACGGAGGAGAGCCGTACCAAATGTGACCACTGGGGTGGTTTGAACTGCGAGAGCCCTGTTGCTGGGCAGGAAAGCCCTGTTGCTGGGCAGAGAGGCAGAGGGGCGTGCGGGAGAAGCACGTAGCCCCGACGTGAACCCGCCCCTTGTAGGCGGGGCGGTTCACGTGCTACCCGCTGAGCGGGATTCATTCGGCGGCGAGACCAGAGCAAGTCAGCCCCACCCACCTCACCTCTTATACTGCGGTCTAAGGACCGGTCGCCGGTAGAGGGGCCAAGGAGGAATTTTGGCGATTAGCCTGATTTAGGATCGCTTGTTTCGCCTCCGAGCAGTGTAGAGTAGGCTTGAATAGGTTAATTTGAAATGATTGGCATATTATAATCTAACTAGCAATGTATCAATAATTTGGAATTTAAATATACGAATAAGTAGGTGGAATAAGGATCATTCATGGAAACAATTGGCATAAGTTGATTTAAGTTAAAATATTGTCGCATTCTGCAGGGGTCCAGTATGCAATTGTAGGTTAAATAGGAATTAGGTAGTATAGAATGAGACATCTCCTTAAGAGATGGGGAAATGAGACCCAGCACGAGGCGGGGCGCAGCACGTGCTGGGGTCATGACCTCAGGAGGGGTGCGTTTGAGGCCCGGAAAGGACATGCGCTGTCCGCCGGGCGGAAACCGCTTACCTCCTGGCTCACGCCCAGAGTTGGGCTTGTTCCCCCATTTCGGCCAGAACCTGGTGTTGTCGTTGGGGATAGCTTATTGAGAACGGCACTGACGCTGGAGGGCACATCCACGCCAGTGACCAAGTTAATAAGGTTATTGTTATTAGCTAAGCATACTGGACCCAGAATTGCAGGGCAATTTCCCACCGGCCTCTTGAGAATTTGAATAAAGAATGCGGCCAGCAATTAACCAACATATGTCTCCGTGTCTCATTGGGGTGCGCCGACAATTAGCTGTTAGTTGAATGACTGGTCCCGAGCATTAAGTAACTAGCACACTGGATCGGGCGCACGGCAAAACACCAACCCAGAGCTTACACGCACCCTGTTGATTTCTTAAACAGCAAACAAAAAGGGTGAAAGCACTGCGGAGAAACAAAACAACCCCCCTGCTGCCAGATGGCCAATCACAGCCGGGGGGAAATTCCTTCACCAGCCCCAGCTTAGCGACTTGTCGTACGACTCACCGTGATCGCCGTTTAAGAGGTAGGGATGTGCGAACAGGTTGCGGTTCTGGTTCAGTTTGTGTGTTCTGTTCGGGTCGTTCACCAGGTTCGGGTTCGGCCATTCGGTTCGGACGTTCAGAAAAAGTATTGCAAGAGCATGTGATCGTGCCGGAAACCAGAAATTCGAGTGTGTGCGGAGCTGTGTGGCGAGAGAGTGTGTGTTTGGCTGGGTGGCTGTTCGGTTCATGTGTTTTGGCTGTTTGTGTTTGGTTTGGTTTGGCTGTGTTGTTTGGCTGGTTGGTGAGTGTTGGTGTATGATGGGTGACTGACTGTGTTTTGCTGTGTGTATGTATTTGGCTGCATGTTTTTAAAAAAATGACGAAGGCTGCTGTGATGATCACCCAGCTGGGGGCCAATTTGGTGCTCTCAGAGGAGGAGGAGGTCGCTGCCCCTGGACCTTCAGTGGTGGTGGCTGGCTCCTCGGATGAGGAGCAAGTGGCGGGCACAGGAGGCGCTGCCAGGTTTGTAAACTTTTTTTTTTACTTTGAGGACAAGAAAGGCTCTATCGGTTAGAGTGAGCTTACTGACGTGCGGGTGGGTGGTGGGCATCAGTCAGGCACAAACAGTGGGCATCAGCAGATGGCAGCAGATGTCTGCCACAGAGAGAGAGGGTACTGTAGTGTGGGGGGCTCTTCCAGCAGTCACGCACGAGCAGCACCCCCACCCAAACATGTGCCAGGCTAGAAAGGATCTCCACTCTCCAGTTGCCATCCTATTACCTACACGCCCCCAAATAAGGGCAGGATTTGCACGTGCCAGCCACCAGGGTCTTTCCAGTTGCCATCCATAGCGCGCCAAGGAGGGCAGGATTTGCATGTTCCAGCCACTAGGGTCTTTCCAGTTGTCATCCATAGCGCCCCAAGGATGGCAGGATTTGCACGTGCCAGTAAGGGTCTCATCACTCCGCAGCACCCAAAGGAGGACAGGATTTGCACGTGCCAGCCAGGGTCACATCTCTCACTACTAGCACCCCAAGGAGGGCAGAATTTGCACATGTCAGCCAGGGCCTTTCCAGTTGCAATCCCTAGCATCCCCTAGCACCCCAAGGAGGGCAGGATTTGCACGTGCCAGCCACCAAGGTCTTTCCAGTTGCCATCCATAGCACCCCAAGGAGGACAGGATTTGCACGTGCTAGCCAGGGTCACATCTCCCGTTGCCATCCCTAGCACCCCAAGGAGGGAGAACTAGAGGCATCATCATAAATGCATGAAATTACTTTGGTGTTCTTAATGTGTTCACATTTCAGAGAGGAATTGGATGCCAGCCCCAGCACTGGTGCCAGGCCAAGGAGGACCCCGAGGCAGAGGTTGCCAGTGACAACCCCAGCCATTTGGCGGAGAAGGTCGGATGTCTGGAGGTTTTATGAGAAGGGCGACGGAATTGCCATATGCAAGGTAAGGCACAGGGAGTGGAACAACAGGGAATGGAGTGCCCTATGACCTGTTCGGAACGGAAGTCCCCTGCAGAGAGAGACTGGCCTCCCAGTTCACCCACTTGTGGAGACAGAATGCAGGCAGGGCTTGACAGACCATTGGTCTGACACAGTATGGCACTTCTTATAGTCCTATCTTTTTATGCTCTTTAGACCTGCGGCAAAAGAATCAGGAGGCAGAGAGAGGGGACCACTTTGGGGCTGATCGCCCATATTGGGAAGCGCCACGGCCTGACGGTGAGGCAGCAGGAGGACTCTGGCGTGGCCATGGAGCCTCAGCCTCAGTGCCAGAAAGGGGGGGGGGGGGAAGGCAACATGGAAGCACCGGCATGTAAGTCCTTCCCCCTCCTCCATCCCCGATATGGAGTCCCCCGGGCGTCTGCTGAGGCCAAGGCCTTTCGGGCGGAGATGGAGAGGCCCACCCGGGACTTTGTGGCTGCGCTACAGCTGCAAGCAGTCACCATGGAGAAGCGACTGGTGGAACGGTTCCAGGCGGTCACAGTACGGGAACAGAAGGTGAAGGCATGCGCGCAGTACATCTCAAAGTATGTCTCCACCGAGATGGCCGACCTGAATTATGGCAGCTATTTTTAAAATAAATAAATAAATAAATACCCCCCCCATCCTCCTTAAATGAAATGTTGCATGAAAGAGTTTGCTGAGTTAGCAAACCCAGATGAAATAGTCTGGACATTGTGGGTTATTATTCGCCCTGTCTGGATTGCTGTAGCCTCTGTTTGTAATTCTACAAGATCAAGGAGGGAGACTTCTGAAATAGGTTAATGAAGTCTCTTTAATTCCTCCTGTAAATTAAATTCTTCCAATAAATCACCTTTAATCCTTGTTTGAACAGGAGCTTTTAGAGCCTAGATTGGGGAGCCAGACACATGGGATCCTGGACAGCTATAATCTACATTAATTTCCCTAATTGCAGATTTACAACCCGATTCCAAGCCCACTGAGATCAACCCAACTCTTTCAAATTAAATGTAATAAGGTTAGAGTCATTCCCTTAGTCATAACACACATCGTTGCCTTGATCCTAAAGGACAGTACTTTCCAAATCTTTTGGGAAGGTCTGCCAAACCCCCTAAAATTCCTTGAGTACCATCATGTGGGCTGGGTATTGCTGCACAAGACAGGTGACTTTGGTACTCACACTGGTGCGGCCATTGGGTGTCTTTAGACATAACGTCAACAGGTGTCTGAATGTGTGTTTTGACCTTGCTATGAACACTGGTTTGGCCCTGTGTTCACCATGTGGTGATGCTGCTTAGACACACAGCCCATCCTGGGAAAATCGGTGTTTTGCTCACCACCTAATCTCAGCACGCAAGCGCTGTCGCCTCATTCCCGGAGTTGTACCTGCTGATATCATTAGACACAACACTGGCAATGTGTTCAGCTGGGACATGCGAATTTTCCTTGTGATGCAATGGTGTTCACAATGTGTGTTCAGCAGGTGGCCAAATTGGTGTTGGGATTGTTATCGTGACACACAATGGTCAAACACGTGCTTAGGGGTTTTGACACCCGATCTTTGTTATGTCTAAAGACACACATTATCTTGTCTGCATTGTAGTCATCCCTCCACCCTGGATGATCATGGTGTTAGCTAGTAGCAGAGCCTGCTCGACTGGAGCTGAAGACAGTACGGCAAAGAAAAGGGGGTAGCTGAGATGACTACAGTCCGTTTTACCACCTCAGCTAGTCAAATTCAATGGTTCACTATGGTTCCAAAAACCAGCTGCAAGACCATTTACTTGTGGAGTGCAGTTTGGGAACCACTGGGTGTTTCCAGACAAAGGAAGATACAGAAAATTCATTGCATGTTGAAATTGCTGATGTAATCCCAATAGTAAAGCTGCTTCTATAGCATCGGGATGGGCTCATGGTGTTGATGTTCTAGTGGTTACCCGAGAGTCTCCTCCCACCAGTTATTACCCAGATGATATCCTGTTTCCATGGACTCTTGAATTTCCACAGACAGAAATAGGGCAGTGTACTTATCTATACATAACAGCATCTTTGTGATAGTGGCAGATGCACAATGGCTGTTACCATGGTTTCTTGGAACCTATTCCATGGTAAGTGCATCTTGGGATCTGCATTTCCCCAGACGTACAACACTGAAAATGAGTGGCTAATGTTACCTCCAGTAGCACCCACTGTTGTAGGGACTCCTCCTAAAGCAAAGTGCTGGTAAGATTTGTATTTGCTACATTTGCTTGTGGTTGTCATAACATTTACAATACGAAGCTGGTTTTACATTCATTTATTTCACAAATTGATGCAATATTTACTTTAATACTTCCTACAAAGAAACTGATTTGCATAAAACCTAACACTTGAATATAAACTGTCAGATCCCATCACCCATAATAAAATCACTCAAAGTAATTCACAAAGCAGTGGCTAACTCTTAATCCCCCCTGGCCTCCCAGCCCCCAAATAGGAAAATTGGAGCATGAGAATGTAAATAAAGCAGGCTTATTCCTACGGCTGCCAAGGATGGAACTGAAGTCAAGATAGATTTCTTGACACTGGGCCCGATAGATTTTATTTATTTATTTATAATAAAATGTATATGCCGCCCCCTCCTGCTAAAAGCATCTCGGGCGGCTAACGGCATATTAAAACAAAACAATACAATTTAAAACACAATTAAAACATAATATTAAAATACAATATCCCCCCCACCCTAACCCAACCCACCCACCCCCTCTCCCTCAGGAAAAGCACGGCAGAACAGCCAGGTCTTACATTGTCCACGGAAAGAGGGGAGGTCGGAAGTCAGGTGGACCTCCGGCAGGAGGGAGTTCCACAACCGCCGTGCGGCCACAGAGAACGCCCTCCGCAAGGTCAACACCCGTGAAACCCGGGGAATTTGAAGAGGGGCGCCCCCGGCTGACCACAGGGGCCCATCCAGGACTGCAGGGTGAGGCGGTCCCGCAGGTAGTCGGGGCCCAGGCCGTTCAGGGCTTTAAAGGACAGCACATATTGTATTGATGTTACATGGTAGCTTAGATTGGGAAACACCCCTCTGAAATGCCTACGGCACGGTTGAATGCTGCAGAGTAGGGCATGGATGGATGTGGATAAGAAAGGCCGAATCCAACCCATCGTTTGGGAAATCTAATAATGAGCCTCCCCCCCCTTCTAGTTACACAAGGTCAAACTCCGCTTCCATTAGAGTCAATGGCCAAACTTGCATTGACTTCAATGCATCAAGAATTTTACCAAAAAGGTCCATATCCACCATGTTCACTCATGTTTATGTTGCAGCTTGTCCCACTACGACGAGCGTAAATGGAGATCGTATAGCTCCATAAAACGCTGGGTTCCCCCCGTTATCACAGAGCACTATGGTGGAATTGGATTAGGGGGTCATTCATACAGCACTATTTTTAAAAGGGTAGCAGCACCCACCCACGTTCTGAGTAGTGTGTGAAATCTGAACCACTTCCTGTGCTCTTGGATAAGCCCTTATTCTCTGCCACTCATTGCAATGGGGAGGGAGGCACTTAAATGCAACAAAATCAGTAGCCATGTGAATGTATTGCTATGGGCCAAAGCAAACCCAAATTAATGCAAAGGGGAGGGGTGCTGTGTCGATGAGCTCTCGAGAGGGGTTCCAGGATTGATGGCTGCTGAAGAAACTATAGTGCCTGCTGTGCTTGTCCTCACACTGCAAGCGACCTGAGGCATAAATCTCATTGCTTGTGGGGCTCAGCTTGGAACACTGGGGCTGCCATGCCCCCTCCCTCGTTTCTAGCTCCTATATACAGCCCCCTGCTCTTACAGGGACAGGTGGGTTTGCTGGAGCGGTTTACGAGGCGGAACCTGGAATACCTGGGGCTGCTCTGCCCTACATCCCTTCCGGCTCCTATAACACCCCCCAGCTCTATTGGGCTGCTGTTTGTGGCTGGAGGGCTGCTTGGGTTTAGGGTTTATTTTGATGTTTTTTGGTATGTACGGAGAGAGGAGAGGAGCATGAGAGATGGAATGGTGGGGGTGAACTGGTTCCCCTGGGTGAGAGATGGGGGAATGGGTGATGGAGTAGGGTAGGAGGAAGGTTTGAAGGCTAGCCACGGGGCCTGGGCTTGGGAAAGGGGGTGGGGACTCCTCCAGGTGAGATATAGAGTGGGTGAGATTGGATGATTGGAGAGGAGATTCAAGGGATTTTTTTTTTGCTGTTTTTGATTATATATGTATTTGTTTTCTCATTGTTGTAACGGTGGGCTCTACGTTGGGGGAGGGTCTCCAAGTAAGAGGAGTGCGAGGGATGGGATGGCTGGGATGTATTTTATGTGAGAAATTACTGTAAGCTGCCCTTCTGAGCCATTTTTGGTACAGGTTGGGGTATAAATTGAAATAATAATAATAATAATAATAAGAGCCATTCATTCAACATGAAAAAGAGTAACAAGCTAGTCTAAAAAGGATTTAAAATTGAGAGCTTTATTTTGATCTCATTTACACTGCTGTAAATCCATTTAATCCTGTAAAACTCACTCCTCATTCATCACCACCAAGCAAGAGAATAACCAGGGCGAAGCCATTACAGGTTTTTTTTATCAGCAGTTATAATAATAATAAAATTTTTATTTGTTTAGCCAAAGGCCATAACAGTCAAACAATAAAACAATGCATCCCAATTAAAAATAATTTAAACAACATACATAGATAAGCCATTTTCCTATTTTACAAACGATTTCGGGGGCAGGAGGGTACAACTAAATAGTGAACCGATACACAAGGAATCAGCTGGCACCTTACCCTTCTCGGGGTTTGTGGCAGCACACTTGGCCCCTGTATTTAGATACTAATATATTCCTAATAACTTATCCAGCAGCAGGGCGTCTTATCCTTCTCGGGGTTTATGGCGACACCCTTAACCCCTGCATTTGCTACTGGAATAATACCATATTTACCGTAAATCTTATCAAGCGTACATGTCAGTCTAGATGAACCTATACAATATTCACCATAAATCTTGTCAGTACATCTATCAGTCCAAATAACCTATACACAGCTGATTACTAGACAGTAGTAATAATTCCATATTACACCAGCTGCCTCATCCGTCGGGTACATCTCTTCCAAACCAAACCAATACATCAGCAAGTTACATATATAGCCGAGTACAAAGTCAAATAAGCTAAACCAGGAGGACATGATTGAGAAGTAGACTACACTTGTATTGCTCAGCCTCATACCGCAAGGCCTCCAAACCCTTGGCCCCACTTCAATTTAAGGGCCCAGCTCCAACAGCTCCATTTGTTTTTTCCTATGAACCTCTAATTGAAATACCCCAACCGCCGCCTTCCACATTATTGAGGTATTTCTATTTGCTAGAATATATGGAATACAGCTATCACAATCCCATTTATCCCTTTCCCCTAACCATGGGGCAAAGAATTTTTCCCAGATTTCACTAGATTTAGGGCAGAGGAGAAGATAATGTAACAAATCCTCTGTCTTTACTTGCCCACAATAACAGAACCTGAGCTCTGCTGGTATTCCTTTCAACCTGCCTTCATTCACTGTAGTTGCCATCATATTTACCCTTACTAGGGTCAAAGCCCTTCTCACTTTGAAATTGTTAATAACGGTCAGGTACTTCTCACGTCCCCAGTCTGTCTTTAAACTTGCGTACCACGGGGCAATACGTTGCTCAGCTATTTTCACTTTCTCGCATTGTAGGCTAACGTCTCTAATCCGATTCCGGATTTGGATTTTAGCCTGAGCTGAGGTGGAGTGTACAAAATTGAGTCGTGAGAATCCTAAAGAGGTCAGATTCTGATCTATGGAAGTAATCCAGGTGTAAGAGACAAAACAATTCTCTTTCTCCTTTAAGCAGAGACTAGGGAGCCAGTCAGATGGAATGTCACGAACTTTGAGCCAATAACCCAAAAGAGCCCACCTGATCTTGTCTTCCACCGGGGTTACCCCGCACTCTGCCCTCAACAGGGCCGTAGGATCAGCAGTTATGGTTACTGTGTCGTTTCCTTTGCATTCAAAAACATACAATGGGATCAGTTCCCTTTATTTTAAAATTAAATTTGACCAAGATCCCAAAATATTTTTCAATCTCATGGATGAAATCTCTTGGGACTGAAAAGATATTGGCATGAAATCTCTCTGGAAATGCCTTTCAATAGCAGCCTGGAACTTTAGATGCAATATTAACAAGTCTCAAAATCACTGAATTGCAAGGCTGGAAGGGATCTTAATAGCCATCTAGCCCCTACACTGAGGCAGGATCAGCATTATGTATCCACCAAATGATAGCAAGCCAGTGTAACCTAGTGGATAAAGTGTTGGATTTGAACCTGAGACATTTGGGTTTACATTAGGACTGAAACAAAAATCCATTTTTTCCTCGCAAAAATCTTGGGACAATATCCGTAATGGTTTGAGATCTGTCGAGAATTTTTCTGGATTTATCATTTACTGCGATTTACCGTTTACCGTGATTTACAGTGTACCGTGAAATGTATACTGATTTACCATGTACCATTTACTATGTACCGTGTTTGTCCTGGAAATGTGCATACAAAAAATGGCCACCGCAGCTGTTCTACACATGCGCAGCCTGCACCAGCAGCATCGCTGCCATTTTGGAAAAAGGCAGCCATTTTGCGCATGCACATCACTGGGATGAACACAGTACACGGTAAGCGGCACACAGTAAAATCGATATCTGGTACATGGTAAATCAGGTTAACCACTAAATTGTAATCACGATAAACAGTAAATCAAGAAATATTCTCGACCAAGAAAGTGTTGAGAATCAGGGGTTTTCTCAATCGTCAATTCTTGTTTAAATCAAGTCGAGACCTGTGATTCTCAGCAAGAATCAAGGGGGGGGGGGGGAAATCAAAATTGAGTTTCAGCCCTAGTTTAAATCCCATCTTAGCCCTGAACTCATTGTGTGGCCTTAGACAAATTGCTATCTTTCAGCCTTAGTTCCTTCTGCCTGTAAAAATTGAAATAGTAATGAGCACAGGATTGTTGTGAGGGTGAACCAGACAAGGAGTTTAAAGCACTTTGAACACTGAAAGTTAGAACTGAAACGCATAGCAAAATAAACATTTTCTGGGGGTTGGGTGGGGTGCTGAGATTTGAACAGAGTGTAATCGACTTACAAGTAATTCAAGCAATTGATTTTTCATATTTTAAGTTCACTTTCTGTTTTTGTCAGGAACAATGAAAACGGGAGTGTAAAAACTGAAATCGGCCAAACTGAACAAAATGAAAAGGCAAAAAGGGCTAATTAATCGAGTAGCATTTGCTGTTTGGCTCATTTGATTCAGGTCAGACTGTTCCAGTTCAACAGGACTGCTCATTTGTGGAGGGTATTTGTTTCAATTCTACTGAAAGCACTATATAAATGATTAATATCAAACCAGTTTCTCTACAGGTTTGGATGAGTGGGGACCTATATCACTCCTGGAAGCCATGGGTATTTTCAAACATTACGAGATCACGCTCAACCACAGCGAAACACGGTCAATCCTACGGCGGGGCCAAAGCGCCCTGAACGTCTGTTTGGCGGCCGCCAGATGTTCACCACAGTCAATACCCACATGGGGTCAAAATCAACCACGCTTCTGGGGCTCCCCGACGGACAATCTCCGGAAGCGTGGTCAAAGAGATTCCCACCGGTAAACAACAAAAAGTAACGTCTGGACGGCAATCACCGGCCAGAACCAAAGAAAATGATCCCCAGCCAGGGACAAAGCACGCAACGTCACTGCCAGGCAACCAGCAACAACACAGCCACCGGAGGGAGATTTAAAGGGCAAACCGCAGCAGGGAAGTGTGTCGGAATGGAGCGAGGCGGGAGGCGGAAGAGAGCAGTGGGCGAGAGAGCGAGGGTGGAGGAGGAGGCAGTGGCAGTGGTGGAGGAAGCGCAGATGGAGGAGGGGAAGGCGGGGGTCGTGCTGAGGATGGAGGAGGCGGAGGGACAACACCCGCAGCAGCTGGGACAGGATGCCCCGGGTACATCAGCCGGACCAGGGGACAAGGCACCCCGGAAATGGGTAAGAGGAAACAAGGGGAGGGGAACAGGGGGCACAGGGGCACCAAGGGGGGGCAGGGGGCCAGCCCGGGCTCCCAGCAGGGAGGGGGGAAAGGGGGCGGCCCACGAGAGGGGCCAGAATCACACCCAACCATACTCCCCCCCTGCGTCCCGCAGACATGGGAACGGGCCCAGGTGGACGAGCCCCTGGAGGACACCGACCCAGCCCAGGTGGAGAAGGAGACGGTGGAAGAGACGGTGGAGGAGGACAACCCCCAGGGGAGACAATGGAGGAAGCCCTACCACAGAGGGGGCCAGTGGGGGCTGCAGGAGACCCAGGACTTTATACGGATCTGGGGGACCCTGGAGTACCAGTTGGAGCTCGCGCTCAACCAGTGGAACGAGCACGTCTACCAGGACGTAGTAGTGCGGCAAATGGAGGCAGCAGGGCACCATCGCACCATGCCGCTCTAAGGCCAAGGAGCTGAAGAGGGGGTGCAAGGCCATAAGGGACAACAATAGGCGGTCTGCACACAAAGCCCGGACCGCCCCCTTCTATGATGCCTTGGACCGAATCCTGCACATAAAGGGCTTGATAGGCACCCCACAGCTCGTAGGGAGCACAGTGGTCCAGGGCAAGGAATGGGCTGAGGTACCCCCTCCCCTCACTGCCCCCCTGATAGACACAAGCTCCAGGGCCCTGGACCCCCAGGAGGAATGCCCCGGGACCTCTGGCACCTGCAGGCCCCCCCGGACAGCAACCCGGAGAGCACCCACCCCCAGGCCGGACAGGCGGAGTTTGAGACTGGCACCCTCATCCCCCTCAGCCAGTGGTCCATGGGGGAGCATTCCCACACTGAGGGACCAGCCTCGGAAGGATCGGAGACTGACATTGAGGGTAAGCGGGCGACCGGGAGGGGAGAGGGACCGGGCCCACGGGGGCAGGGGCCAAGGGGGGGATGGACGGAGCCCCGGTCCTATCCCAGGGCCGAGGGTGCGCTCCTGGGGCGGCAGGCGACTCACCTTCCTGTATCCTACAGGGCAACCCCAACAGCCACTGTCTCCAGGGCCCATGCCCCAGCACAGCGCATGAGGAAGCACCGGGCACGGGTCCGCTAGCAAAGGGAGGACCAGGCGGAGGATATCGTCCGGACCGCGGCGAAACGGGGAGAGGATGATAGCGACCGTGGACCAGATGGAGGCGGCCATCGAGCAGTCCCTGTAGCGGGCGGAGGCGCGGGACATGCAGCTCCAGGCCGAGGTGTGCCCGGAGTGGAGGCAGGAGCGCCGGGAGCACAGCAGGCAGGTGGAAGCTGTCAGGTGGCTGGAGCAGCCCATCACAGGAATGGTGCAGGAGCACTCCGTCAAAATGGACAGGTCCCATGATATTGGGACTTCCTTGCTCCTGCATGCAGGCACCATGTGTGCCTATGTGATGGCAGCCGCCCCTCCAGGAACCCTGCCTGCCCAGGGCCCCATGCTGGGCCCCTCGGCGCCCCCACCCCATCCCCAACCACCCCAGCTGCCCCTACGCCCGCAGGGACCGCGCATCCACCTCCCAGTCCCCCCTGCCCTCTGGAGGGTGTAGCTGCTCAGGGGGGACCCCAACCACTGCCCACCGCCCCCCACCGGCCCAGGAGGCAGTCCAGGACAATGCTGGGGATACGGACAGCGGGGGGGAGAGGAGCTCACAGAGCTCCGTAGCAAACACTGGGCGCTCAAGGGGGCATCCCAGGAAACTGGGGGGACGGGGGGAAGGAATGGAAGGGGGAGGGCAGTGTGAGATGGGGAGCACTATAGGGGGTGAGGCCCGGCTGGGGTGGAGGGAGAGGGATCGAGTGCACATGTACATGCAGGTGAAATAAATTGTGGTTGCACTATATTGCTTCCCGTGCCCATTATTGGGCGACAGGGGTGGGGTGGTGGGGTACCAGGCCACCTTCCATGTAGGGGCCGGGCTAGGGAATCCCTAGGCCTGGGCCGGGTTCTTGCAGTCCTCACACCTCGGCCTCCTGGCTGATATGCCTCGCCAGGGCGTCCCGGATGCACTTGGCATAACGGTACTCCCTTGGGTTCTCAGCATTCATGTACAGGGGCACCGGGCCGGGGGGCCGGTTGGGCTCGGGGTATTCCAGGGCTGCCCCCTCGGTCTCGCACACGTTGTGCAGCACACAGCAGGCACCGATCACCAGGGCCGAGGTCTCCACAGTGTAGTCTAGCCACCCAGCGAGGCTCCTCCAGCGCTGCTGGAGGACCCCGAAGGCTCGCTCCACCACGGTCCTGCTGGAGCACAGGTGGGTATTGTACAACACCTCCACAGGGTTGCGTGCAACTGGGTAGACCTTCATTAGCCACCGGGTGAGGGGATAGGCAGGGTCACCCAGGATACAGGGGGATATCGGTACCCCCTCGATCCAGGTCATCCCCCCAGAACATCCGGGCATAGAAGGGGGAGATGGTCATGATTCGGGCATCGTGACTGTGGCCGGAGTTGCCTGTGAAGATGTCTATGAACCGGCCCCGGAGATCCACAACCGCCTGCAGCTGCAGTGAGTGATACCCGTGCCTGTTTATATACTCTGCAGCCTCCCCTGCGGAGGGGCAGAGGATCTCAATGTGCATGCCGTCCACGGCACCCATACAGTTGGGGAAGCCTCCGGCCGCAAACCCTGCCATCATGGCCTCATGGTCCACCAGCTGGATCGTCCTGTCCAGGAGCACGCCCTCCACAGCCTCGCACACATCCTGGAGGTGCTCAGGCCGACCCCGAAGTGCTGGGAGATGAACCGGTAGGAGTTGGATGTAGCTAGGGCCCAGACCCCTATAGCCACCCGCTGGACCATGGGGATGGGGGTCCTCATGGGGGTGTGCTGTCGCTCAAGCCAGGACGTAAGGAGCTCAACGAGCCGGAGCAGGGTGAGCTTGTCCATCCTAAAGTGGGCCCTCCAGGCTGCCTCGTCCCACTGGGCCAGCGCCCTGGCCCACCAACCCTGTGCCCGCTCAGCGACCCATATCTGCCTGTCAATGGGCATAGCGAACAGGGCTGCCCGGCGCATGGTCTCCCTCTCCCATTGGAGGCGCCCGGCCGCCTCGCGGATCGCCGCAGCCCAGGTTCAGCCCCGGCTCACAGCCTGCTGGTCTGCCCCGGAGAGCCTCTGTGCCCTGAGCTGGGCAAGGGCTCTCCTGCGCCCATGGTGGGCCCTGCGGGCCCTTGCAGCTCTCCAGGCCAGGGACACCCACAGGTGCTGCTCCGTGGTAAGGAGGCACAGCTGCTTGGTGTAGTCGTGGTACCACTCGGCTGCGAGCGTGGGGTGCATCCAGTAGAAGGCTGCCCTGTCCCACTCCATGGTGGTGGTGGCCCTGGGGGATGGTTATGCTGGCCCAGTGATGGCCTGGGTGGCCCGGGGCCCTGCCCCCAGCTGACCGAGGCCTCTCAATTCGATGCTGGTGTCCATGGGCATGCGGTTGGGTGCACCTGCTGTCCTTGCATGGGGCCTACTGCACGCACGGGCGCACACGGCTGTGTGTTCCTTGTGCAGCTGCATGCCTTCAGCCATCACACATACACACCCCACCTCTCCCTGTTTGCAACACCGTGTCCTTGCTGGCCTGATTAGCCATCCTGTTTGGGTGCTTGCTTCCTGCAGCTGTGCCAGGTCCGCACCCCATGCCTCGCTCTGTTGTTATACAATGTTGCAGCCCATGGCCGCCTGTCCTGTCCTTGGGACCCCTCGGAGCCCTGCCCCCCGGCCCTGGAGGGTATGTGTGCCCCCCTGTCCGTGGTGTTATTCTCCCTGTCTAGCTGGACCATGGCTGGTTGTGCATCCACCGGGCTCCCGCTTCCCGGCCCCCATGGGGCCCCCATAGCTGGACCTTCCGCGAGACCATGTCCCTATGTGAACGGTAGCATACCCCGGCCGTGCAGATGCTCCTGGGCTGCCCGGACAGCCAGTCGGGTGCTTATGCGAGCCTGAGCTCTGGTCTTCACTACTTCAGCTATGAGGCGAGCGCTTGTGATTGCTGGCTGCATGCGGAGACTCTGGGGTTGGTTCCCTTCCCCAATGGGTGCATCCCAGAGATGAGGTGCTCTCATGTGTCCTGGTCCGTGGCTGAGACCGTGTCTGCGCTGTCTGTGTGCAGCCTGGCCGCCTACACGATCTGCCTTGCGGAGGAGGGCCCTGCCTTGGCCGTGTTCTACTTTGGCTGTGTTCACAGGGCCCGTGGGTACCAGCGCTCCCGTGGGGCGGCGTATCACCAGCTGTTAGAGCTGGGACAGCTTCCGTGCACGGCCCCCTGCTGCTGACTGCTGCGTGTCTGAGCCTACCGTGGCGGAGCTGTCGGGAGTGTGGGCCCGTGCGGATGTGCAGTTGGGGCTGTCCATGCAGGATCCCTTCGAAGCCTACTACCTGATCGCCCACCACATGTCCTTATTGGGGTACCGCCGGGGCATGAGCCATTGGCCCCACCTGGTTCATCGGGCGGGGCACCCGGCCCCTGTGCCTGTCGTGACCCCCAGCAGCTGGCTGTGAGTCCCGATGTGCCTCCCGGCCCCCTGGTTGCCTGCCCCCGTGTGGGCTCTCGCCCCTGCCTGGGGGCCAGTTTCCGCTGGCTGATCCCCCTTGATGTCTCTGCCGTGCTGCTGTGCTGCCTGCTTCCCGGGGTGCTGCTGCCCCTGCCTGTGGCTCCGGGCTCCTCCGGCCCCCACCCCCCAGTCTGCCTCCGCATCTGGTGTTCCCCTCCGTGGTTGCCTTTTCCGGTGCCTGGGTCCGGCTCTCTGCATGGCCTCACCGACCCACCTGTGTCCAGCGAACTGTCCTCACCTGCCAGCGCTGCCACCTGCGCCCCCCCCTTGGGTGCCTGTGTGACCTCGGGATTCTGGGGCCCCCGGACTGCCCCTCCCGGCTTCCTCCTGGGGAGTGTGTCGCGTCCTTGGACCTGCTGTGCTGTACTGGCTCTCCTGCCTGCCCTCCATCAGCCCCTCGCCAGGGTGTGAGGTCTGCATGTGCCTCCTGGACCATTCCCGGCACGCTCGCTGTGCCGTGTGGGCTCCCGTTGTGCCTTGGTCCCGAGCTCCTGGGGCCCTCCATTTCGGGACTGTCTTTGTTGCTGTAGGGGTGCCCGTGCGGACAGTTCTGCTGTGGGAGTTGTGGTTGCTGTTGCCAGTGTCCTGCCCCTGTGCCCTTCCCCCCCCCTCTTCCCTGTTCCGCACACACCCCCGAGCCCGGTGTGCCTTGTGTGGTGTCCGGGCGCCTGCGTCCCCCCTTCCCTTCCTTTCCCTTCTCTGTGTGTGTGTGTGCGTGCGTGCGCCCGGGTGTGTGCTTGTGCTGCGTGTTCCGCTATGCCCCATTGTCTGTGTGCCTGTTGTGTGTGTGGTACCTGTCTGGCTCTTCTCCCTCTTCCCCCTCCCTTCCCGTTTCCCTTGTGTGGGCGTTCCCTTGTGTGCCTTCTGGCTTCGTTTGCCCTCAGGCGGCCATGTCTGTGTCCCGCCCCTGCCCAGTAGAGTCTGGGTGTTTTGACCACGGCCGGGAATCGGTGTCACATCTGTTGTGCTGCCCCAGCCTGTGATCTGCCGGCCCAAGTCCCTGCCGTGGTCCCAGTCCCGTCACGTCTGTTTGGGGCTTGTTTTGACCACGGGCCGTGGTTGTTCGGTTCACCCCCACCGGGAATCCACTGTGGTGAACCGGACACCCGTAACGTCTGAAATCACGCAATGTAATACTTAGTCCATTTATTGTCTGGTACATGGGGTAAAAATACATCTGATGTTGTGCCCCATATTTCAAGTTAATCTTGAGGCAAATAATGAGTCATGGAACAGGAGGCAGTGTCCTGATAACTGGTTAAAGGATAGGAAACAAGAGTAGGCCTAAATGGTCAGTTTTCACAATGGAGAAAATCGTGGAATGCACCAGGGATCTGTACTGGGACTGGTGTTGTTTAATGTATTCATTAATGATCTGGAAAGGGGAGTGAGGTGATCAAATTTGCAGGTGACACCAAGTTATTCAACATAGTTAAAACACATGCAAACTGTGAAGAATTGCAGGTGGAACTTGTGTGACTGGGCATCTAAATGGCAGATTAAATTTAATATGGGCAAGTGCAAAGTGATGCACATAGGGAGAAACAATCCACATTTTATCTACAAAATGCGGATTCTAAATTAGGAATTACCACTAAGGAAATGGACCTTGGAACCACCGTCTGCATCTTGAATATTGTGTGCAGTTCTGGTCACCCCATCTCAAAAAAGATATCGTCGAAATAGAAAAGGTACAGATAAAGGCAACAAAAATGATAAGGGGTATGGAACAGCTCCCCCATGAAGAGAGGCTGGATACGCTGGGGCTCTTCAGCTTGAAGAGACTACTGAGGGGATATGATGGGAGTTTATAAAATCATAAATGGTGTGGAACAAGCTAATAAGGAAGTTATTTACTCTCTCAAATAGTACTAGACCTAGGGGACACTCCATGAAACTATCAGGTAGCAGATTTAAAACAAATAAAAGAAAGCATTTTTTCATTCAATGCAAAATTAAGTTGTGGAATTTCTTGCCAGACAATTTTGGTCAAGGCCAGTAGTAGAGCTCGTTTAAGAAAGGGCTGGACAAGTTTCTGGAGGATAGGTCCATTAACAGCTACTAGCCGGGTAGGCTTGGGGAAGCAGAGAGCGAACAACAGGAAACTTATCGCCCCACTGTGATCTGTTGGGTACTTCTTCCAAGCGACTGCGATTAGTCGCTGTCGGTAAGGTGGCCAGAGATGCAAGTTTTAGAGGATACTTATGAGAAACACAGGTTGCAGGGCTGCATTTCTCATCAGTGTCTTCTAAAATTTGCATTTCTGGTCACCCTGTCGGGGACATGTGCTAGGATTCGTGGACCATTGGTCTGACCCAGTATAGCACTACATATGTTCTTATGTTCTATGAGAGATATGGGTGAACTGTGGCTCATAGCTGTCCGGCAATTCAAGCACGGCTCTTGGCCAGGGCCCAGACCCACACTGCCTTATTAGTCCTGTGTCTTAGTTCACTGCACCCAAGTCTCAGTAGCTGAATCACAGCTGCTCCTCAGAATCTCAGCAGCTAGAACTGCAGAGCACTGACTTCGCCAGCCAATCATGAAGCAAGACATGCTTATTCAGGGAGATGCATCAAAGGGGTACATGTGGGTGGCGATTTTTATATGTGGTCTTTAGGGTTAGGAACTGCTCTATGAAGTTATGGCATCCTATTACACAACAGCAGAGGTTCCCAACATTTTATTTTGCCTGCATGACTCCATTTTCATATATAATCCCATGACCCTAGAAAGCAATAAAAGATATGGAAAATATTACACCTCATTAGGTATCAAAACTCCACCCAGAGATGGTGCAAACCCAGCTGGAATAACCATCCACAGTTTGGGAACATCTGCAGAAAAGGTTTTATTGAAACAAGCAGAAAAGAAGCTGTTGATCAGGAACAGAACGGCCACCTTTGGCCTCTAATCACCACTCCTGCATCACTTCAGATGAACACAGCCACATTAGCAGCTGTAGTTTCAGAGTAACCACACATTAAAGAGAAGCAATAACCTCCCATTTTGTGAGCAAAAGTGAGGGTATAGCAGTCAAGGGGTGATTAGCCATTCGTATGAACAAGCCCAGAGGTATTAGACCCTTAACCACTATAGTTAAAGTTGCCACCTCTCCAGCTTATGCCTGGAGATTCTGGATTTTGACTGTCTTAGGGCTCCAGGTGAACCTCTGATTTCTCTGGGTGAGCCAGGAGCATCCCCAGTAACCAGGAGAAATCAGGGCTTCCAGAGGCAGCAGAGGATGGCCATGGCAGAAAGGGGACAGGCCACAGACATTTCCCCACCCCCTTTCCAACATAGCATTGTCTCTATGGAGTATAATGACACTCTGCAAGGGACGGGGTTACATCAGAATGGGCTGTAACAACCCCCTTGCCCCGCCTTCCTTCTGACATGGCCCTGCCCCCTCCAGGCAAAAGCCCCAAAGGGTGGTAACCCTAGCTACAGCAGGTACTCATACAATTTTGTATGTGGCTACAAGTTGACAGTAGTCCCAATTCTGGACAAATGTGGTTTAAGTTGGACATCAAACAAGGGTGTAGCTGCAATAAGGACAGGCAGTGTCGCTGCACCACAAGGCTGTGGCACCTCATGCTCCCTCATGAAGCTGCGTCCTCTGATTTTGGGATAGGGAATGGTGGGGGTGGAGAGGAGGGGAAGCAGTATTGCATCTTCTGCACCAGGGCCCATTCCTACCTAGTTGTGCCTGATGGCAAAGCTTAAAACTGCCCCCAAAATTCCAAAAAGGATGTTCTCATCAACTCTGCTAAGCCCACCCCTCCATGAACTCATGCTTTTTCTATTACAATGCACAAAGAGTTACAATACCCCATTGGGGAAGCTTTTTTTTTTTTTTTTTTTTTTAAAAAGTATTTGCATTTTTAATTTAAAAGAATTAACCCCACTGGAAGGAGGATCAAAAGCTGCAATGCACAGTCATACTGTGTAAACACAAAAAAACACTTCCTGCCTGGTATTAATTTGTTTTAAATCATATCCCACATGTAGATATCCTGCTGCAATGCTCTGGCCAGGCCAAGAAAACCTATTCATTTGGATTATCACCTACAGTGAGCAATCCCACAAAAATATGCCACCGTTTTGCACAAAGAGAGCATTCCCTAGAATTTGTGCCATTGGCAGGCACAGCCACTGAAACAGGGCAAACGCCTGTGCTGTAATCAATGTTAGCCAGTAGGTATTTACTGTCTTAGTTCTCTTTTAAGGCATAACAGCAGGACTTGCAATATAGACAGCAACCCCCTGGAGTGAAACCCAGAAGAAACCAGTTCATTGGTAATCCCAAGTCCTTGAAATGGCTAAAGTGTTTAAGACTCCCTCCAAATGGCTAGAACATATCTGCGTCACAGCTCCAACACATGGGACTTCACTATATCTGGCGGCACAGATAGATATTGGTTCTCACCATAAAAAGGCACATGGATGACCACTACATTTCTTTAGGGTACTTTCAAGATGGCATGTTTTCAAGTGGCAAATCAGCACATGCATGCATGTGCACTCATACAAATACTAGATTTGTGGTAGACTTGGTACTTTTATGGTACAGTTCTCCCAGTACTTTCAGGGATGACTACTATAAAATAACTAAGGGTATTTTCAGACGTTACAAGATCACAGTCAACCACAGTCAATCCTGCCGTGGGGCCAAAGCGCCCTGAACGTCTGTTTGGCGGCCGCCAGATGTTCACCACGGTCAATTCCCACATGGGGTCAATTTCAACCACGCTTCTGGGGCTCCCCGCCGGACAATCGCCGCAAGCATGGTCAAAGAGATTCCTGGCAGGAACCAACAAAAAGCAATGTCTGGCCGGCAACCACGTCCCGGAATCCCGGTCAAATCGGGCGGGCGCTGCAGCCGCATTGGTTGCGGCGCCCGCCCATCTCCCCAGAGGGCGGGGGGCGTGGGAGCGTGGGGGGGCGGGGCCATGCGGCTTCATGGTGGTTATTTCATTCACCCCCGCCGGGGATTCACTGGGACGAATTGGGACGGCGGAATGTCTGAAATCACCCTATGTTGTAACCTAACCATGTGGTCAAAGCATTCATACACAGAAATCAGTGGTGAATTCACATAATCCAGTAATTACCCATGCGAGTCAGTGTAGCATACTGGATGAGGTGCTGGACTTGGATCTGGGAGACCAGGGATCAAATCCCATTTTAGCTACAAACTCACTGGATAGCCTTGGGCATGTCACTAACTCCTGGCCTCAGTTCCCCAACTGTAAAATGGGAATAATAATGACCTACAAGGTTGTTGTGAGGGCATGGTAGATAACATTGAAAAACATTTTGTACACTAAAAGCATTAGAGAAATGAACAACAACGTAACAAGCAGTTATTGCTTGAAAAATGATATTGGAAAGTAACATCTGTGGTTGAGACTGGTAATGCAAAAAGCAAAATAGACATTGAATATTTCCTTTTGAATCCCAAACACAATACCATGCAATATTTCAGAGTGTATCATGTGGTAACTAACTGGGTATCATGTGGTAACTAATTGGTGTCCCCACTGGAGTACAGCAATTTCTTGCAGCAGTAGCTGCAAGAAAGTTAAAGGCAGAACCGCTCTCCATTAAACAAAGGGGACTGCTGAAGCCCCAATATTGAGGAAACCACTTGAGCTACATTTCTGAAAATGTATCCATGGCTTATATTTGTGGGGACCGTCATATGTGTAAAGTTTGAACAAGATCCAGCCAGAAAATCAAGAGTCACATTTTTTCATTATTAAGCATTAATTTATCATAATTCGAAGACTAACCATTTTTTCAAACTGCTTTAACTCTGTCCTTTTGCACAGAATTGCATTGTATACAACCGATTGTATAAAGTTGTCTACGTTAACAATGGCAACCTTTCACTGTATAAAGTGTATACAATTTTTATACATGTAAAGGACAGAGTTAAGGCAGTTTGAATAAATTGTTCATCAAATTATAAATTAATGCTTAATGAAAAAATGTGAAAGCTGACAATGATAAATATTAATAAAAGTATGTATAGTAAGGAATTAAGTACATATCTTATGTTCACGTTGATGTGAAATATTGGTAGAAAAGTTTGAAATAATTTCCATGCTTTTTGGCATTTATGTTTTGTTGTAATGTACGTAGTTAAATGTTTTTTGAATAGCAATTGTAATGAATTTTCATGTTATTTGGAGTTTAAGCTAGAGTAAAACTAATTTTGTGCAATGTTTTTGAAGAGGAAAGTTTTTTGTTTTTGAAACTGTTGTGCCTTTAACGGTTTTTAAAACAGTGAGGTTTTTCGTTTTGGTAAATTCTTCTTTGGTCTGACTGTAGTGCAGATAGGAGGATCATAGTTCTGTAACTTCATTTTGAAAGAACAACAGCTCTTTGCTTCATGTTAGAATGGCAATACACTACATAATGCGGTATATTGTGCTCTCGCATCCCAAATGAGAAGCAGCAACAGAGAAAGTAGGGGGACTGATCATTCTTTATTGAAAGGACTGTAAAGACGATCAAACTTTCAGCACCAGAAGCCTAAGCTTCCTGATTAAGACAACAGCTTGTTCCACCAATCGTCAATGGGTTGTCACTGATTGACTGCAGAAGCTTTGTGAGCGGACTCAAAGCACTATTGAAGGACGACTTCAGCAGCGTGTTATTCCTTGCCAAACCTCAGCTGCCTACTATGCCATTTTCTGAGATCTCAATGCAAACAGCAGCTAAGGCAAAGAGGAATTTCTTTTTCTAGAAGCCAAGTTATCAAGATCATTGAACATCTCCCTGGTGGTCCAAACCATAAATTAAACCAGAAGTTCTTCATCCAGCAGCTTCTTTGTTGCTATTACCATGTTGAACAACAACTTTAATCTGAAAAACAGAATCCTTCCCATATCATTCTCCAAGAACATTGTCCATACTTGGAATAAAGGGATGATTATCAACAAGGGGTAGTTTTCTTATTAAAAATGACTTGGGACGGCAGTGTCACTAGTTCTGATTATGAGATAGGCAACGTGACACCTTTACTGGACCAACTTTGGTTGGTCCAGGATTTGTTCCAATAAAAGATATTGCCACATCTACCCTGCCTTGTAGAAAAGTTACCAATATTTTCAGAAGTGACTACTTATTTTGGATGTCTAATCTGACATGCTGAGGAGCCATGTTAACAGCTTGGTTAATGCACGGCGCTGGCATGCATGGGCTCCACTACCATGGGCTGGCAATCAGCAGCCCTTGCGCTAGGTGGCCATCTACTGCAGCTAGTAGAAGGGGCAGCAAAATGTCACCCCTCTGGGATGACCAGGATTGGGAAGCCCCGGTCACAAGGCACTCTGAGGGCATTGGCAGGGATACCAGTGTTGCCATGGCAGGGCGCAATGGGACACAAAGAGAGATGGAAGCAGGGCCTACCTTAATCAGGAGGTGGGACACACCAAGATGTACGGGGGTGGGGAGTCAGGTCTACCCAAGCTTGAAATTGGGACATACCAGGATTCAAAGGGAGGGGAAGCAGGTCCTACCTGAACAGAGAGACGGAGGCATGCCAGGCCACAGGGCAGCAGGGCCAGGTAGGCCTATCACAGTGCTCTGTAGGTGACTGGGGCAGAGTCTGCCCACCAAGGGAGAGCATGGGGCCAGGGGCAGGCCTGCAGGGCCTTCTTCTTTGCTCTGATGCACCCTGCCTCACCCCTCATGTAGGCCCTGCCTCCCCACTTCTTGCATCTCAAGGCGACTCCACTGACCCCAGTGTGCTAACATGTCCTGGCTTTCCCCCTGCCATGGTGACCTCCTTGTCCTCATCCTGTGGCCCTAGAGTACCTGTGTTCCACAGACAATCCAGGGGCTCAAGATTCCCCAGCCCTGTCCTTGGGTGTAATAAGAATGTTCCTAGTAGGAACCAGAGACAGTTTGATGTATTTTGCTACGCAAGAACCATAACTGGCCGAGGTGACACCGGCAACCCCGTGGAATTGTATTTCTGTGTACACAAACACCTGTAAATTCAAGCATTTCTCACACCTGCCTGTTCAGGTAAGCACACTTACACTGCAACAGCACATGGATTTACAATTGTTCTTTGTATAATCTCACACTCCATTGTAGCCTTAATTGTCCTTTGCATGATCTGAATGGGCAAACTGCTTTTATAGTAACTTACACCAGTGGTTGTATCTTGTTCACAAACTAAAGTAAGGAGGAGACCCTCCTTTGCGTATTGTATTTCTAAGTAAAGCAAGATTAAAATCAAAAGTTTCCTGCTTTGCATACTAAATGCAAGCTCTCAGCAAAAGTTCATAAGAGGATGCTGGTAGCCATGTTGATCAAAGGAGCAGCATCTTTGGAGCTGATCCTGAGAGATGCTGGATACCTTCGATTCCCAATAATGTCACTCTCCAATCAGGATGCTCAGCATCTCAGTTCATGACTATTAAGGAGCTGAGCAAATTTGCATCCATAAGCAAGGTCTTATGTTTCCATGGACCACATTATCTATGCATCCATACAACGAAATGTTTTTTTAAAAATAATACGGACACCTTGTTTGAGAAATCTGTCCTTATCCGTGGAGCTCCCACTCAGCTCCAGCCTGCCTGTCTTCCCACCCAGCAACCTTTCCTGCCTGTGCCCAAACCCTATCCTGCGGTCTCCGGATTGACCTCCTGGCATCGACCCATGGCTTGGACACTGACTACAAGCCCAGTTTTCTCCCTCAGACTGTTACCCAGTTAGCCCTGCAACTGTCAGGGTCCTGATCATACAAGCCTGTCGAACAATCCTATATTAGGAAGGGGTTCACACCACCTTTTCCCCACAGTGCTCCAACTTCCTTGGATCTGGCACTGTTCCAAAGAAAAAGATGCTAGGAAAAATACTTAAAGCTGCCAAATCTGGCTAAAACCCCCACATGTAATATCAGCATTCTTAAGAGGAGACGACTGCAGAGATTCCAGTATCTGTCATCTGCTTACAAGTCTAGGGGATTATTTTTCCATAGAAGTAAAAGACGTGTTAGAAATTGGGGGGGGGGGGAGGGTGTTGGGGGGGGTTTCTCAGAAACTAGACAAGTCAGGGGGTTGGGTTGGCAGGACCTCCAGGTTTTGCCTGGCGACTATGCATAGTCTCTGGGCAAAACCCCAATTTCTGGGAAAAACTCCCCAGTAACCCAGAAAAATCAGAGGCATCTGGGATTGGCAGGGGGCAGCCACATCAGAAAAGGGCCAGGCCACAGTGACTTTCCTGTCCCCGGCCCTTTCTGACATGACCCCACCTCTACGGAGTGTCATGACTACTTCATGTTACCACATGATCAACCTTTGTTACATCACAAAGGGTATAACCCCTTTGCCCTGCCCCCGCTATTCTGTTCAGGAGCCATGATAGCTAAGCAAAATGTCAGCTTTGGACTCTTCTCTTGCATGCACTCTCTTGGACAAAAAGGGTCTGCTAGCTTTAGCTGAAGCCTAAATAAAAATAATAAAAAGCACTAAACAGCTCAGGCACCTAATGAAATGATAATGATAATGACAATGAAGTTCTAATCCCTAGGCCCCCTGTCAAAATTCAGCCAAGGTCAAAAGTGAAACCAAGTCTCATTGCCCTGGCAGTGTGGACTGACTTATTGAAACATGTAGCAGGAGGCTGTCAGGACATGTCCCACGTTTGCGGCAGCAGGAGAGTCAGAGGTGATAGAAGAGGTCTTGTCCTGTGTTATGGGAGCAGTTTCAATGGGTGTCGCCCACTGAGACAGAGGATGTTCTTGGAATGGTCAGAGCCAACTGTTGCGAACTGGACCCGTGCCCATCCTGGCTGGTTAAGGCCAGCCGGGAGACTTGGGGCCATTGCTGACTGGGGTAGTCAATGCCTCCCTTAGGGAGGGGCAGAGTACCAGGCTGCCTCAAGGAGATGGTGGTGTAGCCTCTGCACAAGAAGCCATCATTAGACACTGACTCCCTGGCCAGCTATCGCCAACCTTTCCTTTTTAGGAAAGGTTACTGAGTGGGTGGTGGCTCGGCAGCTTCAGGGGCATCTGGAACGTATTAGTTTTCTGGATCCCTCATAGTCCGGCTTTCACTCGGGTTATGGCACTGGAGACTGCACTTGCGACCTCAGTTGATGACCTCCGCCGTGAGTTGGGCCAGGGTCGTTCGACCCCGTTGATGCTGTTCGATCTCTTGGCTGCATTTGATACCGTTGGCCAAGAGGTGTTGGTGACCCGCTTGCTGGGCCAAGCCACGGTAGGTGGAACTATTATTGAATGGTTCGAACCTTCCTGGCTGGGATAACTCAACGTGTGGTGCTGGGGAGTGTTCATCTCCCCGGGACCTCATGTGTGGAGTCCCACAAGGTTCTATTCTGTCCCCCTCCTCCTGTTTAACGTGTACATGCAGCCTTTGATCGAAGTCATCAGAGGGTTTGGTGTGCAGTATCATCAATATGCTGATGACACCCAACTGTACCTCTCCTTTTCAACTGATCTAGGCCTGGCAATTTCAGTACTTACCTGGTGTTTGGTGACTGTGGGGGACTGGATGAGGGCGAGCCGCCTGAAGCTGAATCCTGACAAGACGGCGGTGATGTTGGTGGGAGGGGCAGAGGGAGTGGTGGTACCCATCATTGATGGGGTTCGCCCTCCATTGGTCCCTCAGGTTTGAAGTCTGGGGGTGCTCCTGGACCCACAGCTTCGCTTGGACGTCCAGGTAGCAGCTATAGTGAAGGGCACATTTCACCAATTACATCTGGTGCAACGGCTTAGGCCGTATGTCTCAGACTCTAATCTAGCCATCATCCATGCCTTTATCACCTCAAGACTGGACTACTGCAACATGCTCTACATGGGGCTACCCTTGGTGACAGTCCAGAGACTGCAGCTGGTGCAGAATGTGGTGGGCTGTCACCTTATTGGGATGGGTCACTGCGAGCACAGTACCCCAGTTCTCTGCTCTGGCTGCCTATAGTCTTCCAGGCCCAATTCAAGGTGTTGGTTTTGACCTATAAACCCCTAAATGGCCTGGACCTCGCCTATCTGCAGGATTGCCTCACCTTCCAGGTTCTGGATCGGCCCCTGTGGTCAGATGGGAGTGCCCTCCTCAAAGTCCTCCGGGTACCTCGGGTGGCAGCAATGAGGGGGGTGTTTTCGGTGACCGCACATTAGCTGTGGAACTCCCTCCTAACGAAGGCCCGCTTGACCCCAGACCTCCGCCCTTTCTGAAGATAGTGTAAGACCTGGATGTTCCACCAGGCTTTTGGCGAGGGAGATGGGTGGGGGATTGGGGATGGGGTAGGTGGTTATTTATTTTGTTTAGCTCTGACTTAGGGTTTTTATTGTTGTTTTTATACTGTTATTTATTGTTTATTTATTAGTTATGTTTATATTATATTTTTATACGTTTTTAATATGTTGTAAGCCACCCTGAGCTGCTACGGCAGGAGGGGGTGGCAAATAAATAGAAATAAATAAATAGAAATGTTTTATGATTTGCACATTTGACATTAAGGCACCCATGATCAGCTGAAGAGCTATCTACCCCTAAAAACAATCTTCCTAGGCCATAAATGGAACTATGGGTAAAAATAGACGTGCAGTTGGCACCGGCAGTGACGCAACCTGGGTCACCACAGCGAATGCAGTCTAGACCAGGTCGGGGTGCTGAACAGACATGTCTGCAGTTGGGGTGCTGGGGAACATGCTGAACATGTGGCTAGCTAGCCCCTCTCCTGTGCTGCACCCAGCAGCTCCGTCCTCCCGCTAGGACAGTCAATGACAGCCACGCATGGTGGACCAGACCTGGGCCACCAACATGGCTCAGGAACAGACACGATAGCACGCTGTGACCTGTGTTGGCCCGGTTGTGCAAGGCCTTAGCCTGAGCTGTGACTTCAGGGATTTCCCAAGGTCAGAGCCTGGGCTAGTCATCAACACAGCCCGGAGCAATCTTGAGCCAACATCTGGCTGTGCCTGTACAGATGTGCAGGTGAGGTCTGGTCACAAGTGGGTCACAGTGGGCCGCTGTCATGTCTGTTTTTATGCTATATTTTAAAAGTCTCATAGCCAACCATTTGAATCCTAGAACTGCAGAACTGGAAGGGTCCTCAAGGATTATCTAGCCTGACCCCCCACGCCAACGCAGGAAATCTTCTGCCTACAGCAATTCTGACAGTTGCTTGTCCAGTCAGGTTTTGAAAAGATCCAAAGAAGGCAATCCCACAGCCTCCCTGGACAACTTATTCCATTGCCCTACAGTAGGCTTTCCTAATAGCTAACTGAAATCTATGCTGCTGCAATTTAAACTCATTCTTTCTTTTTCTATTTTCTGTGACGGCAGAGAACAAACGTTCATCTCTTTTGTCTCATCCTTTTAATATTTGAAAATGGCCATCATGTCCCCTTCCCCATTAATCCGGAGGAGGTGCTGGGGCAGACCGCTGGCTGGCACAAATTAAATTCTGAACTGGGCTCTGCAACAATGCCCTGTAAGAAACTGGAGTGCAGGCACGTATTTCCAAAGGTAACTCATATGCATGGGGTGCAACGTGAGTGAACAGAATGTCGGCATCAGTGTATCAAGTGGCCACTACCAATTTGCTGCAGATCAGTCACACACTGCAACAAGTGCCTCCTGAAAGGAAACCCTGGGGCAGCATGCTTGCAGCAGCACAGATTAGGCTAATTAGGCCACATTCCGGCTGCAATTATGCTGGGAAATGTGCTGGGAGTATGCCAGATCTTCCTTTCATTGCTGACAGTCCTATTAGGAAAATTAGAGCAACATAATGTGGTCCAAGTGCATCAAAAGCATTCAGTATCCCCAACCCCAACATGATTTAAAATCATAAGTGAAAGTGCAAAAATCATGAGACTTTTGTAATCTAAAGGGTCAAATATTAATCAAATCATGTTTATAAGCTGTTCTCCACAACTGTGAGAGATAGAAATTTGTGTGAGAGCGTGTATGCATGCGAGTATATATATATGTGTAAAGTGTATTTAAAATGAAAAAGTAAAAACTGAAAATCTTGTGGATTTTTCCACGAATCTCACAATTCAGGTCTTAGACTCCCCTAAATTTGTGAGGCTTAACACATAAATTGTGAGTTGGCAACGTTAAATGCTTTTTATCTGGAGCATGGTGGTGGTGGTGATGAATCTTTTCTCAGATGATGCCAAAAAAAGATACTGAGGTGCAGTTTTGAGGTTCAGGATATGGTGAGATAAGTCAACAACAAGGACTTCGGTCCGCCGGGGGTGCCTTCTTGGAGGTCCCCCGCGTTAAGTGAGGGGCCACAACGGAGAGGGCATTCTCGGTGGCCGCGCCGTGCCTTTGGAATTCCCTCCCGGAGGAAGCTCGCCTGGCCCCGAGCCTTTTGACATTCCGGCGAAGTTGTAAAACCTGGCTGTTCGCCCACACCTTTTTTTGGGGGGGTGGGTGGGTTAGAGGGTTTTTATCTCCCTTACCGTATTTATTGTTTTATGGTGACCCCCGTCCTTGTTTTAATACTTGGAATATTGTATTTTGAAATGTTTTAACTGTTTTAAAATGTTTTTATATATGTGATTACTTTTTATTGTAAGCCCCCCCAAGCTGTTTTAGGAGGGGCGGGGTAGAAATTTGATAAATAATAATAATAAAAAATAATAATAAATTTGACCCCATCAAAATTAGTGAGCCATTAACTTCAGTGGGCTCTGAACTGCACTCATGATTTGCAAAGGAAACCCCCCCCCCCACTACATATAAATATATTAAGTACTGCAGGCACTATTGATGCAAGCGTCAGCGGCAAGGTGTGATGCTGAGCTCACTTTTCATGTGCTCTGTTCCTTATAGTGAATGAGAAGAAAGGGTACAATAGTGGAGATGGGGAATGGAAAGAGAAACAAAAAGCAAGGGGGGGGGGAAGCCCAAGGAAGGTGCTTTGGCATTTCACTGGGTGCCACCACTCTATAGACCAGGTGTGGGGAACCTTTCCCTTCCTACAGGCCACTCTGAAAATGAACACAAGCTCCATGGGTTCAATAGGTATCGGGGGTGGTTATCCTTAGGGTGTGTGCTCAGGGATAAGAGAAGGAATGGGGAGGTCCACATCATGGATCTATTCTATGGCTTCATCTCTTATCCTCGTGTGCAGGCCCACATCAGACTCTGGCCTTTTACCTCTCGGCTCACTTTTTCAGTACTTATGGGCTGGGTTCACAGGTGAAATCCAGGAATTAAACTAAAAAAAGAAACAGCCATGTGCCAGATTTGGCTCCACGGGCCAGAGGTTCTCCACCCCTGCATACAACATGTTTCACACTGTCACTGTATATCTGGGAAGGCACCATAGAAGCAAATATCTCAAACTTTTTTTGTTAAAAAAACCTTGTCTCCTTAACAACTGAATTCACATGTACGCCTGTTCCTGCTAGATTTTTATTCAGTGGCCGCTCCGAGGCTGTGGAACCCTCCTGATGGAGGCCTGCCTGGCCCCAGACCGTCCCTCTTTCCAAAGACGGTGTAAGATCTGGCTGTTCAGCTGGCCCTTTGGAGAGGAAGATGGGTAGGGTGGGGTGGGTTGGGGGAGTTTTGCCCTTTTAGTTCTTTTTATCATTTTAATGTTTTTTATTATATTTGGTGTGTGGTTTTTTTATTGTTGTGTTTTTATTTATGCATTTTGTCAGTCGCCCCAAGCTGGAGGAGACAGGGTAGAAAAATAATTTTAAAATGTAAAATAAAATAAATAAATAAATATATAAATACAATAATATAATAAATATATTATATATATATATAATCTAAAAAAAAATTAAAATGAATGACCAAGCAGAGGTAAATTAAAACTTTTATTTAAACGTTTCAGCTTCCGCCTTCTTCAGTAACCAGCTGGATTTAAAAAGTGTATGCTGCTGGGAGTCAAGGTAACAGAGTGTTGAGGGAAGATGAATTCCAAGGCAGGTGATGCTGAAAGGAAGGGGAGACGTACTAAAGATCAGGAAGATCTTGGGTGTTGTTGAGGCCTTGGGGTGTAAAGTCTGTGTTTCCAGAAGTTCTCCCTTTCTTCTAGTGACCACTGTATTGGTTGATTCTCTATGGGAAATATTACCAAGTTCGAAAGGCTGTAGCTATCAGAGTTAAAATGTTTAGAAACGGGTTGTTTTAGCTTCTTTGTGATGATAGACGATTTGTGGTTTCTAAAACGTGCACGAAGATCAGTAGTCGTGTTTCCAACATATTGAACGTGGCATTCAGGACGTTTGCATTCAATGACATATATGAGATAGTTGGATTTACAGGTGATGTTCTGTTTAATAAAGTAGGTCTTTCCAGTCTTGTTACACTGCTTTTAAAGGTTTCAGTCTCTCACAGGTGCAGGTGATGCACCGACTAGAATTACAATGGTGTGATCCTGGATTGTGGATAGGTGGTTTAATTTGGGCTCTTACTAGCAATTTGCGTAGGTTGGGAAGTTGACAGAAGCTGATGAGAAGGGGTTTGTTAATACACACACACCACACACACACACCCTTTGTCTCCGTAACAACTGAATTTACATGTATGCCCTCTCCTGCTAGATTTTTATTTATATAAATAAAAATAAAAATCTAGCAGGAGAGGGCATACATGTGAATTCAGTTGTTACAGAGACAAGGGGTGTGTGTATATATTGCTTGAATATATTCTGTGTGTGTGTATGTCATGTGTATGGAGTGTGTGTGTGTGTGTACACACACACACACACACACACACACACACACACACACTCGCTCTCTCTCTCTCTAAATATATATATACATACACACACATATACACACACTCTCTCTCTCTAAATGTTCGTCGCCTACCCGGCCCCTCCCCGATCGGGGGGGGCGGCTCGGGGGCGGCGGCCGTTGTCCTCCCGCC
>QEPC01010227.1:2865378-2894085 GCA_003113815.1 Sphenodon punctatus
TTTTTTTGGGGGGGAAGGGAAATTGGGGGTAATTAGATAAATTGAGAGGAGGGGTCCATAAGATGCTCAGGATGAAGGAGGGAGCGAAGGATCCAGATCATGCTTCTTTAATTCCTGAAGGTAGAGGCTGGATTCTTGTGCCTTAACCATGCTGGCCTGACATACTGCTTGGGATTAGGGTGGCCATATCTCCCCTTTAAAAAGAAGACACTTATAAATATACATGGTGCAGGGTTGCACTGGTTCCAGTCAGCTCTGCACCATGTATTTTTCATAAGAATCCTCTTTTAAAGGAGAGGTATGGCCACCCTATTTTGAACGGACTTTCACTGAGTACATTAGAAAACCCCACCTGCAAAATGTTACTCACATTAAGTAACTGCAGAATTGAGATCTGAGGGCTCATTCACATGCCACTGACCTCTTTGCAAACTCATCACTTGCTCCTCATTCCATGTTTGCCTTGTCCTGTAGCAACGCATTCACACAAAACTGCAATGATTCACACTGCATTTCATTGGTCCCACCCCTCGCATCAGGTGGCAGACATCAAGGAGCATAGGGAGTAGTAAGGATTTCACACAACACTCAGAATGTGGGTTTGTGTGACTAACTAAAGTGCTGCCTGAATGAACCTAAATTTATTCATTTGTTTATTATAAATTGATATGCCACCCCCTCCTGCTATAAACATCTTGGGGCAGCTAACAACATTTCAAAATGCATAACTAAAATACAATTAAAAGCAACCTAAAATCCCCAGATTAAACTAACCCATACCCAAACTCTCCCTAACCCAACCCACCCACCCCATCTCCCTCGGTAAAGGCACGGCGGAACAGCCAGGTCTTACACAGTCTACGGAAAGAGGGGAGGTTGGTGGTGAAGCGGATCTCAAACGAGAGGGAGTTCCACAGGTGCAGCCACAGAAAACGCCCTCCTCATGGTTGACACCCGGGAAACCCCGAGGAGGGCGCCCCCGGCTGACCCCTCTAAACGGGGAAAAGTCAACACAGTTTCTATTATTTATGCTTCATGAGCCCAAAAATTTGCTTTGGCTCCTTCTCTCTCACCCCATTCTTGAATGCTCTGCCTGTTGCAGTGAAATTATACTGAGGATATGAACAGAACCATGACATTCCATTAGTAAGACTTGAGGGAGAATACTCTTTTTAAAAAAATGTGTTGCTGTTAGTTCGCCAAATGTATCCAGCTTCTTGATGGCTCTGTACTGAGAAACTCTACAGGGGTAAAGCCATAAACAAATGATATTAAAAAAAAAAAACCAAACCACCCCCCCTCCCCACTATAGATACATTTGCGGCTAACCAAGTTTCATGTGAAGCATTTGCTCGATAACATTGCTACTCTATGAAATCATTTAAAAGCAGTAGTCCAAGGCAATAAATTTTCCAGTATGAAAAATATCAATAATGTTGTATAAAATCCAGTGGAGCTGCAGTTAATTAGAGCAATCAGGAGGGGAAAATAAGAACTTGGAAGACTGACATTGGCATGGTGTGTGTTGATAAAAATGAAGAGAAGAGCCTTCACTGGACTGTTCCACATGTTACATCAGCCACGCTAACCCCTTATTTCTATATAGGGGAAGGAAGGGTTGCCGACTGCTGGGACGAGTGCTAATCCCTGGCAGGCATCAGCCTCCTTTAGTTTTTTCACAACAGCTTCTCCCTCCCAGTCTGCCTGCTCCAGTGCAGGCCAGCTAGGACTCTTGCTGGCAGACCAAAAGGTACTGCTTCCAGCTGTTCCTCCTGCAGCATCCCTGGCCCCTTCCTGTCAATACTTCTGCCAATTGGGATTGCCACCTTCCCAAGAGTTTCGATCTGAAAAGGCGCAAGATCACGTGGAAATGGCGTGGGGCAAAGGGACTCCGTAGTAAGGCGGTAGCAGTGCCAGCAGAAAACAGACAGGCGCACATACTAAAGAAGTATCCTGCTGCAAGCTGGAGCAAAAAAGGTACAGGCACTGAGCACGGCGAAAGATAGTGCCATAAGCCAATCTTATGCGGAAGCTCTAAGTATTCATGGGGCATAAGAGAGAAAGCCTCGGTTTGAAGAGGAAGGCCATAGAGTGAGGAACTTGGGGAAGAGCTCTCCTCCGAATCAAGGAACAAAGCCAGGCAAGAGAAGCCACACATGGAGGACCAGCAAGGATGTCAAGAACCTGAAAGAGGACCCCTGTCTGAGCTTTCAGGCAGGGACTTTCCTTCTACTGAACTGTTTGATAAGGGCTTTGTTCCCTGCAGAGGTGGGGAAGTCCTGAAGACCTTTGGTGGAATAGGCTGGCTGTAGGGATGGTTGGAGGCCAGACTTACTCAAACTTATGTAAACAACCAGACCTATCCAGACTGATTTTGTACCTGGATTAACTGGGCCTAGGCTACTTACCCCAGGATCAGACCCTTGGCCTAAGATATAGGCCCACACTGGGACATATATGAGGACCCTGGGACCAAGAGAACAGATATTGCATGTACTGGGACTTTTGAGCTAGTTCCCCACGAACTCTCTAGTGCCCCCTACAGGGACTGAGGGGCAACCCATCTACAGACTCTCATCTCTTTCTAATGTGCCCCCCCCCTGCGCCCACGCACGCGCACACACACACGTGTGGTCATTCCAACTTCAAAATTTCCCCATGATGTACAAAACAAATCATAGCCTTCACGGCTGCCTGCTTGTAAAGGGGAAGAACGGCAGATGGCCTATCCACTGGCATAACAAGTGTGAGAGATACCTGCGCTCCCCCTCAATATCCTCCATAGACACAAGACAAACCAACCTGTAGAGCACATTGGAGGGCGACTGTTGGGTTGAGGCAGTGACGCTTTACAGGTGTGCTCAGGATGGAGCAAAAAAGAGGAGCATCAAGATCACGCATCCATCTCTTATCCTGGAGTGCATAAATACCCTCATCTCACCTCCCTTCTCTTGAGCGAGCTCCAGATCCAGGAACAAGGGGCCAAGTAAAAGACAGGAACAGGTGGAATTTGGCCCTAGTGGATTCCCCACCTTTGGTGCATACTTTAGGTGCTTTTAAACAAGCACCTCCCAAACCATGCTCCACCCATTATACATGTTACAGGGCACCACTGCTGCCCTGCAACATGTCTAGTGGGTGGGTGATGGGTGGGGAGGTGCTTGTCTAAAAACTTGAATGCAGAGAGGAAACTTAAAATGCTTCCCCTCTGTTGGCTTGATAAAAGTGCCATCCAGGTTAGATTTTTAGGTAGAGTGGGAAGTTTTTTGTTGGTTTATTAATTTATTAATTATTATTATTATTATTTAGGAATAGCCAAGCCAGTTTTAAGATACAAAGTTTAAAACTTTTTAATAAAAAGTTAAAATGAACAAGTATAATTGAGTAAGTGAACGCAACAGAAGAAAGTATGAAACTACTATAAATAGGATTTAAAATGAATGAACAAGCTAAGTAAAAGAAACAATGGTTCCTGAGGAAAGAACGTAAGAATTTGTAAGACTTTAGAGTACTAGTGTACTCAGTTGGCCAGGCTGAGAATAAACAATAGTTTACCCAGAACCAAAGTTTAAAGAGGAAATAAAAGATGTCTTCTGCAGAAGGTTTTCCCCAAATGTAAACAGGTACCAATTACAATTATGCCCCTGTTGTTTTTATTCCATCCATCATCATTCTTGTGTAATTGCGACATGGCCATGGATATTCGATCTCATTGGCCAACAGCTTCTCCACTTATTTATTATTATTATTATTATTATAATAAGCATTTATATAGTGCCAGCGATGTACCTGGCGCTTTACGGAGAAGACAGACACGGTCCCTGCCCGAGAGCTTACAATAGATGCTCTCAATTGTCCCATAACATCAAGATAGAGTTTATTGTTTTCCTTCTAGTGCAGAGTCTCAATTTTTTATTCTATAGTTATGGTCAGTTTTCAGTGCTCTCAACCTTGAGACACAGAAGTATGCCAATATTCACAGTTCACAACTGCTTCAATCATTTTACCAGTTCTCTCATTTTACCAGTTCCTTTGCTAGAGGAACTGTTCACCCATAAACTAGTACAATGCCAGCTCTTTTTAAGAAAAACTATATTAATCCATATAGTAGAACAAATAAACACACCGATGAAATCTAAGTCCACACCACTGCCTTATAAACAACATAAGGAAAGCAATATTCACAATGTGAGATTTTTTGTTTTAACATCCCATATGTTGAGCACCAGATGCAATTATCCTTGCCGAACGTAGCACAGATGGAGCTTTGGCCAAATGGGTGCAAGATGTGTGCCCAGATACTAAACATGCAGGCAAACACTAAGAAAAGCTGGCAAAGGACATCAACAGGTCAGGTCTCCTGTATGTGGCCAGCCCAAGTCTCCCTCCTCCCTCCCTACTTTTTCTCTGGACGTTAAGGCAGCTGTGTCTCCATCTCTCAGACTATGCTTCTAATTGGGCATTCCCATGGAAACCACGACCTTAGGACATAGTCCTTCCCCATTAAATAGCTATTTAAAACAGGCAGCTCTATGCAACAACCACATGAACAAATGAAGCTCAATTTCCTATAGGGGAGAGCAACACTCAGTTTTAACTCTCTGAGGATTTTGTTTGTTTGTGACTACAGAGTCCATATCGCACCTACTGCTACAAAACTTGATCCTCTGCCAAATTTGGTTGAAATCAGACTGCTGGATTCAAAGTTATTAATAAACAGAAGGCAAGGCTCAATGAAAGTCAATGGGATTTTAGGCTCTACAGCTGGCTTAGAAATACCAGGTAAAATCCTGCCCGAGCCTGGGTAACTGAACACAAGTGCTGACAAGTCAGGTTTTTAATAGTATCTTTTCCTGAATTTGTTCTTAATGCTCCCTCCCTTTTATTAGTACATTAAAGACTGCTCCAATACTTGGGTGGGTTGGGGGAAGAATTTAGTAAAAACTATCCTCTTCATGGGGGTGAGGTCTTAAAAGGATATACTAAGTTATATTTTATTCAATTTTTATTTGTATCCCACCCTATCCAAGTCAGAGCAGCTCAGAAGGATACAACAAAGGTGGCTCTTCATGGCCGTGTTCCTCCCTCTCTTTCTGTCCTCATCTCCTGCTGTGTTCCCACCCAGGAACTTCACTCCTCCTCTGCCACTGCAGTCGCCTGACCCCGAGTCTCCTGCCCCCTAGGTCATCTTCAACCCTTATCCCATGCTGCCTCCTATGCCTGGAACGTCCTCCCTCCTGACCTTCAAATCCCTCCGTGGCAGGGACGGGTTCACAAGATACGAGTCTTTGTAGGATTAGGGCCCTCACAATCACTTTATTCTCATCACTTACAGTCTCGGTCTCTATTTTAGGTTCACAATCTCTTCCATATATAGTCTCTTTAGCCAGGCACAAATCCTCTGGCTCTTACGCCAGTCCTTCTGGATCAGGCAACACCTTCTGAGCCCATCTTGGTCTAGAGGAGGGATGTGCGAAAGTTCGGAGTTTGGACCGAACTCAACTAGTTCGGTCGACCGAACCGAACTTCCTAACTGAACTCGAATTCGACCGAACTGTTCGGTCGAATCCGAACCAGTTCGGAAGGCCAAAAACAGCTTAGCACACCGGTTTAGAATGTACGAACTCAGTTCGGAAGTTTGGAATTTGACCTAACTCTACTGGTTCGGTCGACTGAACCGAACTTCCGAACCTAACTCGATTTTTGAACCAAACTGAACCGAATTTCCGAACTTGGTTCTGTTCGCACATCCCATAGGAGCCAGGGAGAGCTCTACCTCTGCTGCATTGCAGCCTCCCCTAAACTGAGCTCTGGCTCAGCTTTTCACTCTTGGGCTGGCTCCTGCCACACCCAACACAGCTGCTTCGTGTTAGCCACTGTCCTCTGCTTCTGGCAGCGCCTGCAGCCACACTAACACCTGTACCTCAGCTGGTGCTAGCCCTCTCAAAGGGGCAGCAAGCCACAGGGACCATGCCCTGTCACACTCGCCTAAAAACCTCCTTTTTCCATCAGGCTTTCCTGAGCACCTTGCCCCCATAGGCTGCTCATGAATGCTCCTTCTACTGTCCTATCATTGGTGGTCACCTTCTCCCCTTTAACTAAGCTAAGCATGTACACCTGCACCTTTTCAACTTTACGAGCGCATACCTGTCTCTCCCTAGGCTCCCTTCTCCCTTGTCTACCCTAGACAGTACGCTGTCAGGGCAAGGATCCGCCTCGAATGACTGTTCCATGCTAGGCACATTGGTGGTGCTATATAGATACTTCAAAAATTAGTCAAGTATAATTCAATCGTATTATACAAATACCATCCCAAAGCACCAAACCTCCACTCCAGCACTTGTTTTAGAGGAAAGAGGGGTCAGAATCCCTGTAAGAGGACTCAGGATGCCTCATTTTCAGCAGCAGACTGTAAATGTCTTGCATATCATGGTGAGTATTGCTCTATCAGATCAAGGCCAAATAAGCCAAGCCAGCACCTTTCCATCATGCGTGCTGGTTCATCATCTCACAGCAAAAGGTCCCACCCCAAATCCCTACAAGCTACAGTCCATGGACCTCTTCCTTGGCTCCTTATCAGTCTCCTTCCAGACTGCAATGCTCTGCTCCCTGGCCTCAAGCCAGCCCTTTCATCCTAACCCTGGCAGGCTCCCAACCGTAACCCCTATGTCTGGCCCCCTTCCCAGGTACTGCCCTGGCTTCAGAGCATATCACTTTCATAGTCCCAACAGGGGCGTGGCCAATGACGGTAACCACATTTCTCCCCCCTCCCCACCTTAACGGGATAAATCTTCCTGGACACTAGCATGCTGCACAGGGGGTGAATCCCAATCCCGGGCACTCGCCATCCCATCTGTTTAACAGGCACAATGCCCGAATAAGTTTGATGGGGGACCGTGGCTGCTTCTAGCTAGTCCCTCCTCTGCTGCATAGCTTACGCTTCCCAGGAGGCTCTCGGCTGCCCCCACCTCAAATGTGCTCCTGATGTAATCACACGTGGGCAGTACCTTTCCCCCAGAAACCAAGGCTGCTCCCAAGTGGTCTCTTTTGCCCTGCGTTCACCAAGCTCTCTGCAAAATGCTCTGCTTCTGCCTCTCCTGCAGCTGAGCCTCCACCATCTCTCCTTGCTTAACAAGTTAATTTCTTCCTTCACCCAGGTGCTTTCAAATGAGCCTTGATGCCTGCACCTCCAAGCCGATGGGAGATGGAAAAGAAAGAGGGGGGGGGGGAGAGAAAGATTTGGGGGCCTGTCAAAATGGGAGTCTTTCTGCTGTATTTCCCAAAGCCCCTCTAAGCAAGCCCTAGTGGGAGCATCTGGATGCTCCTCATTTCCCCCAAACCAAAACTAGTTTTTTAGGTACAAAACTTCTGATTAAGGAGCCTATCCTCACCACAGTCTGAGAAAGGCATCACACTTTTTAAAACCATCCCAAAAGATGGAGGGATGCAAAAGTACTTAAAAAAAATACCCGCTTTACCTTTGAGTTGGCAACGCTCTCTTCCCAACTTTGATAACACCCTGCACATGCTGCATCTTCTAAGAGGAAAAGCTTGCACGTCTTGTTAATTTATTGTTTGTAATTTGTTGTGGCAACGTGGGGAAGAGAGCTATTTCAGCTGGTTTCCACTCCAGTATGCTTTTCTCATTCCCCACTCTGACTTTCAAGTCTCCTGTCTAACAGTCTGGCTTTGTAAAGCCACGTAAGCAAAAAGCAGTTAGGCGTGATCCATTCTCAGTTATATCCACCTGGTACATGTGCACTTTCTTCAATGGATGTCACAAATTTACTGAAGCCTTGTTTGCTCACTTACTCTAAAGTAATCACTCATCAACTTACTTCAACCCTTCTTTTGTTCATGCAATAAGTGAACTTAAAGTGAGGTTATAACTTCTGAGAAAACAAAGTAACGGAAACTGGATCTTTTTACTCTGGAGTAACTGTGTTAAGAAAGGCAACCAGCAGAGAAGGGAGTACAGACACCCCTTTCCCAGATCGCTCAGTCTGTCAGCTATCCTTGATAACCTCATGACTGCCTGTTTACATGAACACCTGCAGAATGAGGGAGTTACTCTGGAGTAATTTCCCCAGGGGAAACCACCCCAAAGGTAGCCTGATCATGTGAACAGAGACTGCATTTGTGTGAATATGAGAATCTTAAAGCAAGTAGGACTAGTTAGTTACTCTTAGAGTGAGGATTAAGAGCACTGTGGTTTTAGTTCACTCTAATGCATTACCCTTGATGCAGAGAAAAGCCTCTTATGGGAAGATGTCCGTTAGGGATGAAGCAAATGGGGAAGTCACTGTTCAACAATATTATTCAAATGTTCAGCTAGTTCACTGGATTGCTGAATAATAGTATCTCCCTCTAATGATTGTTCACATATTCACTGATTCGAATATTGTGTATCTGTTAATAAAGGCAGTCAGAGAAGGGCGCACAGTTACTCCAGAGGAGTAACTGTGCCAATGGAAGCTGAGCCATGGACTTTGCTGGCAGAGGATTGAACCCTAAGCAACTGTGTGAACAGGGCCTGTAAGCAAAATTTGGTCCTACCACCTTTTGGAGCACACGGCTCTTTAAAAGGAATTATTTATCGCTATATATACCATTTCATATAGATTACCAAGGCAAACCCCCTATATTGAAGACTAAAATGCATGTCCTCTTTAACAGAGACATTTGCCTTCACCCCCTGCCCCCACTTTTTGCCAAAATCAGGGGGCAACAGGCCCCTTGTCGTGCTCCCCACTGGGAGAAGGGGACAGGACTGTAGAAAGATTTCCCTCCCACGGCAGGCAGCTTAAGTGCTGGTGGCAGGAAAGGGGGCCACCGCCAGGGCAGGAAACTGAAACCCAGCCAAGGGCAACCTTTGCTGAGAGCGCCATGAAAGTAGTTGATCCGTCCCCTGAGTTGGGGCGGAGCACAGTTCTATGCAGGGCTCCAGTCTCAGTTGCGGGCTGGAGCCGAACTGAGCAGCACCCACCCTCCCTTTTCAGGTACTGTGGGTCTAGTCGCAAGTCACCATTGGGGCCAGGATGGAAATTTTGAGGAAACCGGATTGGACCAAAAGAGGTTTCTCGTTTTTCGCCTTCCTCACAGTGTGGGGTAATTGATTCAATTGGCTTCCCACCCCCTCCTTAAATCCCAGGTGTGAGGACTGGTGCTTTCTGTGTTGCTTTTCTTAACTTTGTCGCACTCTTGCAGGGGTCCAGTACTGCAATTTTGAGGTTATATATTAGGATTAGTATAAGTGGGAATCATCTCCTTAAGAGATGGGGAGACCACACCTACCACAAAAGCAGGGTACGGCAAGCGGTGGGGTAGCCTCCCTGGGAGGGGTGACCAGCGAGAGCAGTAGGGACAGGTATGGTCCCTAGTCTCCAGGCACCTTCCTCCTCAGTCAGGTCCAGAAGAACTTGGGTCCCTCGTGGCCGGCACCGCGGGAGAGGTGGGAGACGTGTTCAGTAATGGGATGGTAATAGAGGGTATATCGAAACCACCCCTGTGGTTAAATTTGTTTTCAATTAGGTTAAGTACTGGACCTGAATCGCATTAGGCGATTTCCCCCACTTATTCTAAGTAAGACCTGGCATAATAAGGAGTGCGTCCATTTAAAACCTCACCTTCGGTGTCCTGTCTCATTTGGAATGTGCCAACAAGCTCTGCTTATCTACTGGGCCCCACTAGTTATGTATGTACCACCTTTATCATCTGGAGTCCTTATGCAGGATTGAATATACTGCAGAGGTTGTGTGTACTGACAAGGTATTAACAACAACTTGGAAATGGCCCCTGGTGATGAAGACAACACAAATTAAACCGTCTTTAGCGAATCAGCAACATTCTTAGTCCAATGAAGAGGGTTCCCAAATGTCTCATCTGGTTCTAATGTATTTGGTGTTTTGTATTTTCCATTTTGTTTGTGTTCTACCCCATCTCTCCAGCTCAATACAATGCTTGTGGCCAGCAACGAGATCATCCAAAGAAGCGAGTCCAGCCCAACTGTCTGCCACATGAAAGGATTTTCTTTTTGGACCGTTTTCTTGCAGTAGGGATGCTGATTGCGGCTTGCCAGACACATCACAACATTGCAATGTAAACTCTTGAACTGGTGAGGATCTCTGTCTAATGAAGCCTGTTATGGCTTTTCATTGCTTCCATGAAGAGCCCTGCAGTGCTCTATGGCAGTACCCCACAACACTATAGTTACCTCAACCCCAGGCTGCCTGATGGCAAGAGGGGCAGGGTATTAAATCGAAAAATAAAACAAATAAATAAAACTCTCGGGTCCTAGACCAGTGGGTCCCAGCAGGGTTTTAGGTGGAGCCCTATGAGCTCTGGCGCAAGTATGTTGCATCCTCTCTTGCTGCTTGTCCAGCCACCCGTGCCACTGATGCTGGGGTGGAATAGGGAGAAGAGGGGCATGACACCCTGAAGCTTCCCCGCCTGTCTGGCTCCTGCCTCGCATCAGCTCCCCACTGCTGGGATCTCTTCTCTCCCTATCATGCCCCTGCTGCCACTAAGCCACTCCTGATCCTGCATTTATTTATTTTTGGCTAGGGTTTGCCCACAAAGATTGAAAACCTATATAATGAATACACGTGACCAATGGCAAGAGGGGAACCGAGAACTCTGCTGGGGATTCCCTGTTTCCCCACATATGGGCCTCCCTGCTCATCAGCTGGGGAGCAGAAAGTCTAGCCTGCACCAATAGAGGCTTGGTGAAACTGATCAGGTTCCCTTTCCCCTGATCAGTTTCACCTCCCTTGTACTGTGGGCTGAGAAAGAATACAACTACGCCCCTACAGTGCAACCCCCCAAGACAGAGAATTTAAGACAGCATTTTTCCATACACCTCTGCTTAGTAGCATCACCAGGCCTACCTCTGCACCCTCAAGCTCAGGTGTAAATGTGCCCTCTTTACCCTATTTTACACACCCCTGATTGCTGGACAGCTGTGGGGTATGTGTTATTTTCCACTTCTCTGTTGGACATAAAGCCATAATATTTTTGGCACAGACTGCTACAAATAATCCTTTTAAATAAAGAGAAGAGGAAATTACCTACTCAGAAAATTCATGTTGCTGATTACTCAGCAGCCCCGGCAGAAAGGAAATTGAAGAAGCAGACTCCTTTCCAACATCAATGTAGCATATTACCTCTGGTAACCTCTCATTATGCACCTCTCCAGGATGGTTAACAATGTAGGGTGAATTTGGAGAGGCTCTTTTCTGGAGAAGGATATGCAAGAGCCACATTCCCTTCCCTTCCAAGTAATGTCCTCACAGCTGTCCACCTGCCAGAATTACACAGAAAAAAAATGGCCCTTCCCCAGGTCTGGTCGCATTGTAGTTTTGCATTATGTTTTTGATTCACAAATGGTGGAAGAGAATTATTTGTGAGGGAGGCTAATCTGCTTTGGATCCAATCCTGCCCAATACTAACTACCTACAGGCAAACTGCTAAGATCATGCGACAAAGGACAGGAACTACTAACTGGTTTGGTTCCAAAGACGAAAGGAAACTCAGTTACTGCCTTACATTTGGAGAATGTATTTAGGAGGCGTAAGTAATCTGTTTCACACTGGATCGAAAATCCAGAGAGGCATCAATTGCATACAGAGCTTTCCTTTGGCTGGGAAGAGGCCACCCTCCATTTGTGTAAATGTTAATCTGCAACCCCAAGAAGTCCTTTCAAATGGACTTGCATATCAAAGAGAAATCTGGATGCTACTGGCATTTATTTTCTGACAATTAATAGCAAGATTCCTGAGGTCTGGTCACATACCCCCAACTTCACCTTGACATAGGTCAAAGGGCAGATTGCCTTGAAAAGTGGATTTGGGAGTATCATATTGGTAGGTTCTCCATTTCTACCACTTTTCGGGGAGAAGACCTGATTTCTTTGGGTTAGCCAGTGGTGGCTGGTGGGGCAGTGGGTGGACTGAACCAGATTTTTAAAACATGGAATTTTACAGCCTTAATTCCCCATCTGTAAAAAAATGGGAATGTGTGTCTGTCTGTCCCTGTGTGCCCCACTCCCTTGTCCTTCTTAGACTGTAAGGCCATTGGGCAGTGACCCGTCTTCAATAACCACCAGCAGGCAATGTGTTCAATGGCAGCAGTACCACAACAGATAAAACAGAAGTACCCTAACAGCTAGCCCAGATTACAGATTTCCAGTACCTTACTTAAGATGCAATTCAAGCAAACATTACAATATCTGAAATACACAGGCAGCATAGGCCACAACTAAAATGTACGGAAGATGATGCAAAACCCAACAGGAATATGCTAAATCCTAAATGGCACACCATAAATGCTGCATTGAGTTTTACAGAGGGTGGAGGCAGCATGCACAATTCAGGAAAGGGCTTACAGCACCCACCATGTCAAAGAAAGACACACCAAAATGCACAGAAAATGCGGAAAACGCAGCAGAATTATGTGGAATTCTTAAATGCACACCATAAATGCTGCAATTGGTCCACAGGAGGGAAAATATTCCCCGCCTCTGTTATAGCACTTTCAGTCCTTCCTACAAGCTGAAAGCTCCCAGACAAGTGAACCAGAGGGGAAAAAAATACATGGAAAAATCCTTAAGATCCCAAATTCAAAGCGGGGGGGGGGGGGATTCAAAGTGGCTAATGAAGCTATTTCCTCCTTCCAAAACACTAAAATCACACAAGGCTGTGTGCAAAATACACAAGTATTTTTTAAAGCATCTTTAGTCACCAAAGAAATTATTCAGAAAAACTTCTGTATTTTGTCGGTGGGCTTGTAGTGGGGGTGGGGTAGGGGTGGGGGGACAAAAAACACAAACTTTTCCTCACCAACCAATTTAAACATTGAGTTCAACTTTCTCAAGCATCAAATCACACAAGAGGAGGGACAAAAAGGGGGACAAAATTTAAAGGGGCTGTCGCTAGAAAGCGCAACAGTGTAAGACAATATAAGGTCATGTGATAAACAAGCATATTTGAAGTGTTCACACTACTGCATTTTAAAATTATTACTAAGTATTTATATAGCAGAGGCAATGTACCTGGTGCTTTACAACTGTTGAAAATAGACAGGGTCCCAGACAGACAAAATTACCCAGAACCCTACAAAAAAAATCCCCAAACATATTCAAAATATCCAGACAGCCAAAATTACCCCAAAACACTAAAAAAAAATAATCAAAAAATTAAAATCCAAACATTTAAAATTACCTAAAACCTTAAAAAAAAAATCCAAAGTAAAATACATTATAATAAAATAATAAAATAATAATAATAATAATAATAATAATTAATTAATAGAACAAGTTGTTAAAATAAATAAAAACATTAAAAATAAAAATTAGAAAAAGTTGTTAAAATACATGACAAAAGGAGGGATCCAGTTGTCCTCTGAAGCAGCCTGTAACCTGGGGCAAATCTTCTGCTCTCCCCCACCCCCTGCTCCCCTCTGGTAAAGAGGGGAGGGGGGGGAAGAGAGCATTCTCTCTCCCCCCCTCCCATCTGGTAGAGAGAGCTCATGGGGTTAGCCAGGGCACCTGTGGCTGATCCAGAGAACCGTGGCTTCCAGGAGTAGCAGAGGATGGCCATATCAGGAAGGAATGGGCCATAAGAACTTTCCTGCCTCCTTTCCGATGTTGCCCCACCCCCATGGAATTCCATTATGTAACACCACTCCACAGAAGTAGTATTACCATCAGAAAGGGGCATGACAACCCCTTTTCCCTGTGTCTCTGACATGGTCCTGCCTAGACCTGAAACAAAAAAATCTCAGCGAGTGCTGCTCAGAAGCAGGGCATTCGCCAAGGTTCACACAACATCGAAACTTGCCGTCTTTCCAGAATTTTTTGCCATTTTCCGTTACTTTTCAAAAGTTGAAAGAGGCTACCATGGGCCAGTCTCAAGCCCTGTGTGTACCCCGCATGCTCCCCCAGGGGCTGTAGAGACAAAAGTTGACAGCACCAGGGAAGTGCTGGAAATTGCCGTAAAAGTACCATAAAACTGTCGTAAAAGTCCAGGAAAGCAACGTAAAAGTCTGGGAAAGTAACAAAAATGTCGGGGGAGGGGAGGGAAGAGGGGGGAAGTGTGAAATCACCAGATACTGATGAAGTACTGATGGACACTCACAAGCACTCCAGAAAGGTCAGTGGAATGGGAACACTTGCTTCTTGTCTCACCTGTAAGTCCTGCCCTGCTTGGGTTCCTTCCAAAGGGAGGTGGCAACCCTACACCCAGTTGTGCTGGAACATACACTAGATGTCAAAGAATGCTTTGCTCTTTCTATGGTTGATGGGGGACTCTTTCTATGGTTGATGGGGGACTGGTAGTATATTTTTTTAACACACAAATCTTGAAAGCCTTGGCTAGCTAAAACATCTGCAGCAAGTTTGGAAGTAACTTCCAACATTGATAGGTAGAACGCATAGTTTCTTTGCAATTGATCTACTTAGTATATGCTTACCATAATATAATAGACTTGTCCTGTTTAAATGGCAATAGCAATAGAGCCTGGCTGAAAGGTTTCTGGGGTGGCTTTTCTGTGCAGAGTTCTCACAGCAACCTCATTGTATTCACTTATTTATTTATTTCTATCCCACCCTATCCCAAGGACTCGGGCTGGGTTACAGACCACAATACACACACAAAAAAACACCAACTAAAATCCAAGGCCTCTGTCTCTCTCTCCCTTCCCCTGGCCGAGACAGTGAGAGGCAGCGCGGCCGGGGGGGGGGGGATGGCGTGTTGGAGAGACAGGGCCTCTGCCTCTCCCTTACTCCTGTTGGCCCCCTCCGCTCCCTGTCAGTCGGAGTCAGCTGGGGGGACGGGAGCTGGGGACCTCGAGTATGGGGCCTCCACAGGAATGGGGCCCGGGGGGACCGTCTCAAGCCACCCCATGGTAGGGCCGGCCCTGTTTATGAACGCATTTTGTTAGCCGCCCCGGGCTGCCTGGCAGGAGGGGTGGGGTATATTTTTTTAAATAAATAAATAAATAAAATCAAATAAAACTATATGAACGCATTTTGTTAGCCGCCCCGGGCTGCCTGGCAGGAGGGGCGGGGTATATTTTTTTAAATAAATAAATAAATAAAATCAAATAAAACTATATGAAGACACAGAAATCTTATAAACGAACATACTTCTCAGTGTTCCTGCTGAGGGTGGAATTTCCCTGTTATGGACTCTGTCTTCAGTGTTATATTAGGTTCAATCTCTTATTAAAATAAGGGCTGTTATATACTAGTGGAAAGTTTTGCTTTCCCCCCACTAATTATGAAGTCTTTTGTTCCAGGCCTGGTATATTCAAAGATATGAAACCCTTCAGGCTTCCAATGTTTCTCAGTTTTTCCCCACCCTCTCATTTTCCAAGACCTGTTCAGTCAAGAACCATGGTACTAAAAGAATCCAACTAGATAGGTGTATAGATACAAATACTCTGAAAATACTCTGAAATCTATCTAAAGGAATTTTTTACACCAGGTAATTTTTTATTATGTTTCTGGTGGCATACTTCTGCAACCACCTAAACTTATTTAATAAGTCCTTAACTTGATTGTACTTCAATATCATTTGAAAATCAAGTGATGGTATTATTCAGGAGCAGGTGTCAAAATATGTATTCTGGAATAATAATGATTATGTAAAGCTGTTTGCTTTCTAGATTGAAGTATCTTGTAATGCACACTTTTTCCATGTTTGGTTGGTGAACGCCGTACACAAACCATTCTCAGACTGTAGTGCACAGTGCATCTCCTGCTGTTATCCAAGTGTAACAGCAAGGTGCCATGACATCCTGAAATGCTGTGCATGCAAGGCATGAAAGGGGTAGGTCTCATGGCGTACACTTTCATGACTTCACCATCGAGGACAAATTGCAATGGTACTGAATTGGTTTTGAAGTCTGATACGAACGATACCCAAGTGAGTTTGTAAAATTGGACACGTTAATTGGACTTTGTTAAATTAGTTTTGCTTTTGTTCTTTTGAACCTGGTTCCTGAATCCCGTGCTGAAACACAATAAGATGCCATTAATCACAAGCTGCCATTCATGTTAGCCAGTACAATTGCCGACTAGTAGTACTACATAGAGAGGCATCTCAAGTCAAGGCCAGCATTTGAAACTAGGTGCTGACATGATGTGGGTGTTCTTGTGACAAAAGTGGTCAATCTGACCACACACACTATCCTGCTCATTCTGAGTATTCCATCGGACAAACTGACAGAAAAAGGTTCAGGGAGATCCAGTCTGGATACGTGAACTCAGACCCATCAACAGGTGAGAGATTAATCTAGGCTCTACAAACAGGGGTGGTCAAACTTACAGGGCACATGATCCACTTGATCCAGCTGTCAACCTCAGGCGATATATCAAGACTCCTTTTGCTAACTCTGGTGCTCCGGGCCCTTCTCACTAGCTCCCAGCTCTGGTGCACCTCAGCAACCAGTCTCAAGAGTGGAGAGGAGTCCACTCCTTTAGGTGTTCTGCTGGACTGGCTCCTCCCCAGAGACACTTCCTGCAACACCAGTCCTGCTCTCCTCTCCTCCCCAGAGACAATTTATGAAAAGCCATATTTCCCCTCCCCATTTTACAGATAAAGAATGGAAGCTGAGAGTGTTCAATCCAGTTGCTTTTGCGTAAACAGATTGCAGTCATACGTTGCAATCCTCAAATGAGTTAATCTGGCATTTTAAGGAAAAAAAACTTGGAGTAATCCCATTGAAGCTCTAAAGTAAGCAGTTTGAGGATTGTGACCATAGGGTACGATTCTCATTCCATTGAAGCCAATGGAAAAACTTCCATTGACTCTAACAGAATGAGGAATACGGTCACAGCAAATTATTGCTGAATGGAACACCAGGCAATGCTCCAGTTTCATTAAACTCTGAAGTTCCCTCAATCTCACCTCATCATCTCCATTCAAAGCTCTGCCACCAAAGTAATCCACCTTGCCCGTCACTTTGACCATGAGCAGCTCATCCTCTCCGCCCTACACTGGCTCCCTCTATGGGCTTGGGAACACATTCAGCACAAGCTCCTGGTCTTCACTTTCAAAGCTCTTCATGGCTTTGTTCTCCCATCTCTCTCCTCTTGTATCTTGCCACATTCCAGCCTGGGAGCTTTGCTCCTCCTCTGCCCCCAACCCTCATCTGCTTGCGACTCCCCTGCTCCGCTAAACATCTTTGCCCCTTCTCTCTTGCTGCTCCCCATGCCTGGAACTCCCTCCCTGGATACATTCATTCTGCTCCCTCCCTCCCAACATTTAAATTCCACCTGAAAACCTACCTCTTTCATCAGGCTTTCCCTAGCTAATCATGAGTGAAATTGTGTCCACTTCCCTTCCTCACTCAGAATATCTTCCCAGTAAGTAAGTTAAGCACACGCAACTGCATTTTCTCAATCCATGAGTGTATCCTCATCTCTCCTGATGTTAACCTCTTCCTCGTCTCCCCTGTCCTTGTCTCTCAGATTGTAAGCCCCTTGGGATAAAGACCTGTCTCTAACTACTGATTGTACAGTTCCCTACACTGCTTGTGCAACAACAACTGCTAGAAAGGAGATGGGGCAATATCAACTTAGAATCAAACAAACGGATGAAGTCCTTTGAGGCACTTCCAGTAGATTCTTTTAAAGAATGCAAATTTGTGTCACTTAACTGAACAGAAAGACAAATAAAAGTGTCCTTCAGAAGCAGTCATGTTAGTTTTAAAATGGAAGCACACTTCACAGGGAGACAATCCCTTTCCATTCTGAATTGTCTGGGCATCACAAGTTTTTAATAATATTTTAGCAAAGATACTTCTGTTGGGACAAGACAGAAGAGCATCTCATCTAACTGTTGTCAGGCTTCCAAAAAAAAAAAAAAAAGACTGATTCTTGGATCCCTCAAAAATTGGTTTTGCACATCTGGCTGATTCATTAAGATAAACTTTCTAGCAACTTTATATAAAATCAGAATGAACTAAACACATCAGAATGGGGATCTGGAATCCTACCCAGACAGAATAATCATCAACAGAAATGGAAGTTTTCCACAAAGAAACTTGGTTATCACACGCCAAGTCAGATAACCAAATCCAGCATTTAAAGAAAATTGACTTGGAAATAGTCTCTGTTGGAATGCGTTGTTATTTCTGGTACAAAGAAGTACACATGTACACATTTATGATGAGAGCTTAGAGCAGGAAGGGTTGGGGCTTGAGATGGGCTTCTTTTCAGCAATTTGGAGTGTCAAATAAAAAAAGTGGAAAAATGTAACCCAAGCCTCCATAAACTAAATCCTGTTCCAAACTGAAGCTACTAAGTTGTTCATTGCTACCAGTTTTACAGCCCCAGCTTGGTTTCCATCTTCAGTTCTCTGTGGCTTACATTCTTCGCTCCAGTACGTCAATCTGTATAAGCCACAGCAAAATTATTGAAACTGATGTCTAGGCAGTTGCACACACACAACTCAGCCAACAGGAAACAAGTGAACCAACACCACAAATAAGGGAACAAAAACTGTAACCATATGCTGTAGGGGTTTGCCTACCTTCACGAAGTCTAGAGAGAGAGGGGAGATGTCGTGTTGGTCCCAAATATGTGTGTGAGAGAGCGCTTCTGAACTAATTGGTCTCCTAGACCAACTTCTGGTGATGAGAGTATGCAAGCTATTAGGCCACACAAGGCCCTTCCCTCAGCATGTAACAAGTCAAAACTAGCCCTGTGTGGCCTGAAAGCTTGCATGCCCTCATCCACAGAAATTGGTACTAAAAGGCTATCTGAATTACTTTGTCTCTTCCTCCTCGAACACACACACCTTCTTTTTTGGATATTTCTCATGGAAGTAAGATGAAGAGGCACTATATCTAAAATGGTATAAAAGCTGTACCATGACTTTGAGTCCTCTCAAAGTTGCTAATGCAGCATTACCACTGACTTCAATGAAAAGAGATCAAAGAACATAGCATTTGGGGTTAGTTTATGGGTTTCAAGCAACAGGGAAAGCTTCAACACACAAGGTGTAAATTAAGACAGACTTTTCTACTTGCTTTTTATCAGACAAGACTGGATTCTTCCTGCTTGCCTAAGACTTTAGTTCTCTTCCACATAACTGCATAGCCATGCGTTTGAGGCTAGTTAGTACTGCTAAATTACATTTAGCTGCCTTGAGACATGGCAATAGTAAAAAGAAGCTACTTAAATATGCAGTGTTGCCAAAAGGTAGCTTAATATCTTCATGGCTAAAGCACCATAATATTCCATTACATACATGCCAACGTCTTGAAGTTGAAAAACAGCACATTCTCTAGCTGAAGAAGACTGCATATAATCCGAAAATACGTATGCATTTGAAGATCTCCTGGTTTTCAGTTGCAAGCGTGATGCACAGAAGAGAGAGGGGCTAGGAGCAACAGGGGTGGAGATCGGGATCTGGAATGGCCGAGGCAGCATTTCCATGAAGCTGTCCTCTTACTGTCCCAATTCTCATCTTTCATTAAAATAAAGAAGAGCAGCTCTACAGCTTTTTCCTGGTAGCAAACCTCAAAAACGCGAGCTGCATTTATCCAATGCACAAAAGTCAAAATAAAGTGTTCATCGAGTCTGTTTTGTTTGCTTCAGCAAGGGATGACATCCTGTTCTGATTTCAGATGGCGGCTATTGCAGTGATGATGTAAGAAAGGAAACGGAGGCTCACATATGCACCCAATTCACGGAGAAAAAAGGACTCATTTTGTGCAGCAAGTGAGCAGTGGTTGCAGATGCTACTGCTTCCCATTCCTTACCCCATCAAGGAGGGAAACAAGCCCAGAGCAACTAAGCATATTTAAGCCACACAAAGGGGGAGATCAGTGAAGCTCTAGATGCAAAGGTGTCTGATATTTTTAAATATCTGCACATGCTACATGAGCTTGTTTAGCAATAAGAACTTCTATGCTTCACCTTCCTATCCCCAATCTGGACCCCTGGGGTGGTGTGATTTGGACTGGGGGGGAGGGGGGGAGGCTGCTGTTTGCCAACATACTCCCAATAATTATGCCACTATTAAAATGATAAAAGGCTCTTCACCTTTATCGCTCAACCACCATGGAACTGTAGCTAGGAGGAGTAGAGTAAGATGCACCATTTTTCAAAGGAGAAGGGATGGAGTGAACTGAGTCACTGGGCTCTTCCTGCCCACCCCTTACTAAAAATATTTTATTTTTATTTTATACTGATACCCCGTTTTGTCCCGGAAATGGCTCAGGGCAGCTTACAATTCTTAATAAACATTCTTAATTAAAATAGATATAAAATAAATCCCACCCCTCCCCATTCCCAGCCATCCCACCTCACCCATTAACACTCAGTCTCTCACTCACTTGGAGGAATACCCTCATCCCTCCACAAGCCTAGCCTCCCTCCTCTCATGAAGGGGCCATAGTTTACCTGAGAAGCTTCCTTTTCTCCTCTCACCCACTCCCGAGGAAGGGATGTCGCCTCCCAAACATCCCACTCAGACCTCACCCTTCCTTCCCATATCTCACAACTCACCTTTTACCCTACCCTCCTCTAGCACAATATATCCCTCATTAAAAACAAAAACAAAATACAAGTGATTCCTTCAGGAGGAGTCCCTTTGCCCAACATTCTCACACTCCTTATGGAGCATCTCATAATGGTGCTCTGAATGGCTAGGGTCAGACAAATGCCTGGGGTGTGTGCCCTGCTGCCCATTAGCCTCCTGCCTGACACCCATGCTCTTCATTTGACTCTCCCACCTCATCTATTCACACACTCCCTGTTGCTTCAGATGCTCATGGCATCCTTCAACTGTCTACTTTTCCCAGGAGGAAGACAATTGAAGGGAGGGAGAAAAAAAGGCAGTCAGATAGGACTTTGTCTTCCTGGTCTGTGAAAACCTCCATAGGTTGGGCAGGCCTGCATGATAAACACCAGGTATACGGACATCAAGTTGTTTCTCCACGTCTTTTCAACCTGCTTGCTTCTCAAAAGTCAACACACACCCCCAAAACCCCTGCAGCCATTACGTCTAGCAATGACCTCACCAGCAAAGCCAACTCAGGATTGGGTAGCCTCCAGAATAAGGCAACTCTGAGGCAGCTTTTAGACGAGACAAATTTGCGCATGATTGGTGAAAAATGCACGTGTTTTAATGCTCGTTTAAACACCTAAACCGTTTTAAATGCGCATTTGCCATGATCGTGTAAAAGCAAAACTGTTTTGAATGTGGTTTTTAAATAATGCGCATTTTTTAAAACCGGTTTTGAGCTCCTTTGATGATCGGGGTATGCCAACACCTGTTTTAAAACATGCACATTATTTAAAAACCACATTCAAAACAGTTTTAGCTTTTACACGATCATGGCAAATGCGCTTTTAAAACGGTTTAGGTGTTTAAACGAGCATTAAAACACACGCATTTTTCACCAATCATGCGCAAATTTGTCTCGTCTAAAAGCGGCCTAAGTGAAGTTATAATACTGAAAGAAGAGGTGTTGAGTCAGAACCATTCCATCTGAATCACCTTAGAATTTATTGCCCCCACCTGGGTTGTCAGTCAAACTTAGGATTCATTTTCCACATCCCTCAGAGTGGGAGTATTGGCACAAACCCACGTTCTGAGCTTTGAGTGGAACCATTATCACTTCCGGTGCTCCTTGAGAAGCCCTTGCTGTCTGCTACACTATGCAAAGGGCTTACATGGAAGCATCAGATTCTAGCAAGCACCAATTATTAGCTTTTCAAATGATTTGCGGTTCCAGATTAGTGAGCAGAGATCAGACATGGATTTTCCAATGTGTTGGATCTCGAGACACCGATGTGGATCAGCCCCTAGCCACAGCACCTTCAAAGAAGTATTTTGTTTACTGTGCATGTGCAAGATGGCACTGCACTGTGGTTAGGGAGCAGCCTGGATCTCTTACAGAATGCGGACTGGTTTCTGTTCTGTCAGACCCAAATCAGGTTGGGCCAATACAACTGGAGACAGAATCACCCTGGATTATTCATTTCATCCGTAAAACCAATGGTGTTCGAATGGTTTTTTCAGAGCGAACTTCAATCCTATCATTTACATCGTTTCACACAATTTCACTTCCTGTCTCTGAGCAATCACGGAGGTGTGACCAGACATTCCTGAATTGGGGGCTATGGTGATAGTTGTAACTGGGTGAAGGGCCACCAAGGGGCACTGAACGCTAGGGAGGTGAACGCTGTGCAAGCAGGAAACAAAGCGCTCTCCAATTTATTTCGCCTTCAACATGGCGTCGAGACTCTCTGTAAACGCCACAGGGTGTTTACCTCAGTCAACACTGCATGGAGGGATATCACAAGGACATCCTTTCATGCCCTTTGCACTGTGGGAAATACCTCAAGAAGTGGAGAAAGGAAGGGAGAGGAGCAGAAAAGGATGGGAGAAACTGAAACCTGTGTGAATGTGTTAGGTGTGATTTTGATTCCCCTTTTCATATCCACAGAGATCATCCACATTTTCAGAACAGTACTCAGAAATCCAACACATTTTCATTTTCTCAATGGGTCTCTCTATATTGCCTATTTCATCATTTTTGGCTATTTTGACTTGGTCATATACCTTGGCCATTGCGCCTGCACAATAGTCTTAACAAAATACTGAAGTGAACAAAGTGATTGAAATAAACTGGAATAACTGAAATGGATCTCCAGCAAAACAGGGACCAGATTGCGGTTTATCTCCATGTCACTTGACTGGGACTAGATCAAGCAAATCCATCTGATACAGAGGTCACCAAAAACCCATTTCAGCCCTAGACCATTAGACCATTCACACCTACGGGACTACTTATTGTGGCATCCGCCTCAGGATGTAATTGTCAACTATCTGTCTTCCCCTATCTCGAATAGGGGGAAATATCTTGTATTTTGTGCCCGTATGAACGCTCTCCCTATGATGGTGCTAGAAGGACGCTTGAATAAGATTCCCTATGGGAACTGTTTGTGCCCCTTTGACCATCAAAATATTGAGTCCACCCAACATATCATTCTTAATTGCCACTTATATGACTCTGTGAAATAAGTTTCTTATTCAGTATTGTGAAAGATACCCTGGTAGGTCTGATCAGTGGTTGCTTCAATTTTTTCTCTCTGGTATTTCCTCAGAAATTACAAATAAGGTAGCATTTTTTTTGATTTCGGCATTTAACCTGAGACAAACCTTCTTGGAGTCGAAATTATATATCCCTGTCTGACCCTTCCTTTGCTGCTCTGACTTAGTTGCCTGCAGGTTTGGATCCTGACACTCATACGGATTGGTACCCCCGATACTGACTGGTACTTTCAGTTTCTCGGGATAGGATTTTTTAACTAGTGGTTAATTAACAAATAGCTAACTAGTTAAATTTGTGTATTTGTTATTGAAGATTATGTTTGTTTCTTATCTATGTATGTACATTTTTCTATGTTTGATTGTATGTTTTTTTATGTCTATTTGAATATATGTTATGCTATGACCTAGGGTCAAGCCAATAAAGATTTGATTTGGTTTGAGCCCTAGAATGCATAGCAACTGGACCAGGGAAAAAGTTAAGCTTGCAAGGGAGAAGGGTGTAGTGTGAATCAGCAGAAGTTGGGTGAAGTTGTGTGGTTCTGTAATGCTACAGCTGTCATAGTATCTGAAATGCAGACTGCAGAAGGAGCCCAAGGCAGAGACTGAATTATTTATATTTATTTTATGCATTTATGGGTCACCCTCCATGCCTACGGCATCCCGGGGCGATGTACAATTTAATAAAAACATTTCATAAAAACATTTTAAAACAACGCAATAATTTAAAACTAAATCAGGGTTGGAAAACAAAATTAATAAAATTAAAAATAAAAGGTAGGGAAGAGCTAAAACCCTAACCCACCCTCCCCCACAAAGGCCTGGGCGAACAGCCAGGTTTTAGAAGCGCGCTTGAATATCAAAAGGCTTGGGGCCAGGCGAGCTTCCTCCGGGAGAGAATTCCAAAGACGCATCCCAGCCACCGAGAATGCCCTCTCCATTGTGGCCCCCCGCTTAACACAGGGGACCTCCAAGAAGGCACCCCTGGCAGACCGAAGGAGTCGCTCTGGGGCGTGGAGGGTGAGTCCCTGAGGTACGAGGGGCCCAGATCGTGAAGGGCCTTATAGATCAACACCAATACCTTAAACCTGGCTTGGCACACTATTGGCAGCCAGTGCAGAGTCCGGAGCACAGGTGTTATACGTTCCTGACAACCTGACCCCGTCAGGAGCCGGGCCACTGCATTCTGCACTAACTGCAGCCTCCGGACCAGGAACAAGGGCAGCCCCACATAGAGTGCATTACAGTAGTCCAGCCTCAAGGTGACAAAGGCATGGATGAGGGAGGCCAGGTTCGGAGACATATGGACGCAGCCTCCACACTAGATACAACCGGCGGAAGGCGGCCTTTGCCACCCCCTCCACCTGTCGATCCAGGCAGAGATCTGAGTCCAACACCACCCCCAGACTTCGAATCTGCAGAGCTATTGGGATAGTAACAAGACAGCAGGGTCTGGGTCAGCTGAAAGAGAGAGGTACAGCTGAGTATCAGCAGCATATTGGTGACATTGCACCCTGAACCCTCTCACGACCTCCCCCAAGGGCTGCATTTATACATTAAATAATAGAGGAGACAAGATGGAATCCTGCGGAACGCCGTAGGACAAGGCGCGGGGGCAAGATGTTTCAGCTCTCAACACCACCCGCTGGCTTCTCCCCGAGAGGAATGATCAGAACCATTCAAGAACAGTCCCGCCCAGATCCCCCAGCCATCTCAACAGCAGCTCATGGTCCACAGTATCAAAAGTGACCAAATGATCTAGCAGGATAAGAAATGTAGAGCATCCTGCATCCATCTCCTGGCGGAGATTGTGGACCAAGGCCACCAACGCTGTCTCAGTGCCATAGCTGGGACGGAACCCAGATTGAAAAGGGTCTAGGAAACCGATGCTATTCAGATGCACCTGGAGCTGGATCGCCACCGCTCACTAAATAACCTTCCCTAAAAAGGGAAGGTTAGAGACAGGTTGGTAACTGGTGAATGCGTCCACATCTAATGATGGTTTCTTCAGCAGGGGGGGCACCACAGCCTCCTTGAGGCAGGCGACAACCTCCCCTGCCACAGGGACGCATTAACTACTCTCGCCAGCACCGTCCCCAATGTCTCCCTGGAGGCTTTCACCAGCCAGGACAGGCAAGGACCAAGTTCACAACTGGTGGCTCTCACAGACCCCAGGACATCCACTGCATCGGCTGGCGTCACTTCCTGAAACTCCCCCCACAAAGTTGGACCAGACAGGGCCTCCGTAACCTCGCGCTCTCCACCTACTGTCCCCAACCCGGTGTCAGTCACTCTGTCATCTGCTTTGCAAACAAGATCGCTCGGATTCAAACTCCTCACAGCGGGCCTGGGACAAGTCCCCGTCCAGGCGGAGGGAGACCGGACTGACCAGCCCCCGCACCACCCGAAACAGCTCCGCCGGGCAGGACTTTGCAGATGCTACGAGGGCAGCAAAGAACTCCTTCTTTGCTGTCTTCACAGCCTCAACATAGGACCACAAATGGGCCCTATGGAGAAGTCGGTCGGAGTCACAGTGAGTCCGACGCCGGCATCGCTCTAGCCTCCTGCCTACTTGTTTCATACACCGCATTCCCTCAGTAAACCAAGGGGCTTCACGGTTACGAGACAGAGGCAGGGGGCGTCTCGGAGCCACCCTGTCAATGGCCTCCCCCAGCAAGATGTTCCAAGGCTGGACCAGCTCATTGACAGAGTGGCTGTCCAGGTCCAAAGTTAATTCCCTCAGGACCTCTTCGAACCGCTGGGGTTCCATCAGCCTCCGAGGGCAGACCAATCTAACTGGTCCCATCCCCTTCTGGAGGTGGCGCACTGAGAGACTGGCCTGGAGGAGATAATGGTCCGTCCATGACGAAGGCATAGCCCTAACCTCCCCCACTACCGGACCACCCGCCTTAAGGCCAGAACTAAAGATCAGGTCGAGGGTATGCCCCCACACGTGGGATGGGCAGTTGACCACTTGGGACAGATCCATGGTTGCCATGGCAGCCATGAATTCTCACTTCGCTCCTACAAGGCTGGCATCAGCATGGACGTTGAACTCCCCCAGGACCAAAGTCCTGGGAGGAGCCCAGTGCTACCTCCGAGGCCAACTCTGCTAGAGCGGCAAGGGATGCTGCTGGACATGAAGGGGTCCGGTATACCAGCAGCAACCCTAACTTGCCTCCAGCCAAATTGAACACCACATGGAGGGCCTCAATACCTGCAGTCTCCTGCACTGGATAGCTCCTGACAGACCAGTCTTTCCTAAAAATAATCGCTACACCACATCCCCGGCCGCCTGTGTGGGGCTGGTGCTGTATGGCATACCCAGCCAGAACGAGATCCGCTAAAGTTGGTCCAGCCATCTCGTCCAGCCAGGTCTTCGTAATACACACGAGGTCCACAGTCCCATTCAGGATCAAATCCCGGTCAATTGGGGCATTGTTTCCAATGGACCTCGCGTTTAGCAGCAGCGGCCCCTCACAGGCAGACCTTGGACCTAGCTCTTCCCTCCCCCTAGAGGGGGGATGGTACGCTGCACCTCCAGCAGGCACCTAGGTCCCCTAGGGGCATGAGCCATCCAACCCCGTGGACCATAGCATCCACGCCCAAGGACAACCCCTATGGCTGCTCCTCCCCCCCAATCCCAGCCCCCTAAACTCAGCTGTTCGCCCAACGACCCCTCATCCCCCTTACCATTCCCCCCCCACGAAGTCACCCCCCATTCCACCCGGCCATCCTACTGCCACCAGGGGCTGGCGTAAGACATACCCACCCACCCCCTGAGCTTCCCCCTCTCACCGGGAGTCGGGTACACCCCCCCACCTACTACCACCAAGTGACTCCCTACACCTCCCCCTGCTGCCACCAGGGTTTCGCACCATCCTCCACCAACCCACCCTATCCTCTAACCACCCCTCCTACTCCCCCACCCTTCCTCCCCAACCCTGAATAAGCAACACCCCTACCTGCCAAAAAGACCCCCAAGTCCCCTGCGGCCCCAAAGTGTCCCTAAGTGCCGCGCCCTTCAGCTTGCGGCCCTTCGGCACGCGGCCTGCAGTGGAGCTGCTGGCAGCTGGGCTAAATAGACCCCAGCCACTTCTGGGGAGCGGAGGGGACAAGCCGGCCCACGTGACCGGCTTCTTTGCTCCCCCCCACCCCCCGCAACTCACAGTGTCTTTTGTGTCTCCCCGCAGGTCCCTGGAAGTCCAGCGGAGCAGCGGAATAAAGAGCCTACTGAGCCTTTTCCTTTCATGCCCAGCTTGTCTGTGCTGCTGAGCACCCACATAAGACATGGTTTAGGTGCCCGCATGCTTTAGCAATCACAGCAGCTGCCAAAAAGACTCCAGGGCCCACCATGGAAAATATAGGATCACAAGAAAGCCTAATATTAGTTACACCTTGCAGTTTTCACAGTCAGTTTTTGGTAACCTTTAACTGCTTCATGGGTTACAAAAATTGTCAGTAAAATTACTGCCATTTAAAGAAATCTTGTGCTAGCTGGGAATTTAAACATCTTCTATTTGGCAACCCTAGCCCCTGCATGCTTATGTTACACTGCAATTCTGGCGGTGTTGCCTTTTGGAAAAATCATGAAGTCAAAAGAAAGTCCTGACAGCTTGTGGTCATTACAATCCCCTATGGCAGAACATGGCTGCATGGTCCAGCGACTAGGTAACAATGAGCAGTGAAGAGAAGCTGGCTTTTATTTCTCACTTCCTCCATTAGCTCTGTGTTTGACCTTAAGGAAGTAATTTCTGCCAAGATTTTACAACTGGGGTGCTCAGAAGTTAGATTTTGGATGTGATGCCATAGTTAAGCCCAGGCTCTGAAATGGGCTTAGACTGAAGCATACGTTTCTTTACAGGTAGAGGACATTGCCATATGAAGTTTCCTATAGCATTTGTTTATGTACCTCTTGAATTTTCTAGGTAGGTTTTGCACAATCATTAAAAAAAAATACAATTTAATAGGGAACCGTATTGTATTGGTTTCTGATTCTGTTGTGTCAAGGCTTCTCACATCGCCAGCAGCTACTCAACTGCAAATATGGCAGACACAGCTCGATTTTGTTTTTTTGCCAAGGATGAAAAAATGCTACCGAGAACGTCCTCTCCATTGTGGCCCCCCGCTTTACATGGGGGACCTCCAAAAAGGCACCCCTGGTGGACCGCAGGGATCGCTCTGAGGTGCGGACTGCGAGGAGGTCCCCAAGGTATGAGGAGCCCAGACCATGTAGGGCTTTATAGATCAACACTAGCACCCTGAATCTGGCTCGGTACGCTATAGGCAGCCAGTGCAGAGCACGGAGCACAGGTGTTATGTGCTCCCGCCTTCCCGTCCCCATAAGGAGACGGGCCGCCGCATTCTTCACCAGCTGCAGCCTCCGAACCAGAAACAAGGGAAGCCCCATGTACAGCGCATTGCAGTAGTCTAGCCTTGAGGTGATGAAGGCATGAATGAGGGTGGCCAGGTCAGGCCTGGAAATTTTTAGACACAGCCTCCGTACCAGGTACAGCTGGCGGAAGGTGGCCTTAGCCACCAACTCTACCTGTCAATCCAACCGGAGCCCCGAGTCCAACACCACCCCCAGACTCCACACTGCTGGGCTACAGGAGGGCAGACCCCCCCCCCCCCCCCGGGG
>QEPC01010227.1:2902304-2913716 GCA_003113815.1 Sphenodon punctatus
TCCCTACGCACTCCTGCACGCACTCTCCGCTCTTCCGTTGTCCCCTCCCTCACTCTCCCTCGTTTCTCCTGCTCACCTAACCGCCTTCGACCCTTCTCCCTCGCTGCCCCCCATGCCTGGAACTCCCTCCCTGCCCACATCCACCTTGCCTCCTCCCTCCGCTCCTTCAAATCCCTCAAGACCCACCTTTTCCATGCTGCCTTTCCCAGTGCCCGCTAGTCTTTCCCCTCCCTCTTACTGTCTGCCCTCCTCTGCTGACTGCTGCTACCAACCTCTCTGTAAACCAAGCCAAGCACACGCACCTGAGACTTCGCATCCGCTTGAATGTTTGTCTGTCTTCTCCCATGTCTCTCCCACTGTCCCCTCTCCCTGTCTCCCCCCCTTTTGTCTTTTAGATTGTAAGCCACAGGCAGGGACCGCGTCTAGTTCTGTGTTCTGTACAGCACCAGGTCACACGACTGGCGCTATATAAATGTCTAATCATAATAATAATGAACGGCCTTATAGAAAGGAGAGGGCTGTTCCTGCCTTCACTTCCTGAAGTCAGGAAGCAAAAGGAGGAAACGATCCTTTACCAGCCCCAAAACAGAGAGCGTGTGTGGCATGGCATAGCAGCGTGCGTGCCTCCATGTGCGCGTTTTATTTCTTGTTTAATATTTTCTTTAAGCACAGCTGTGGGGCCCCGCGGGCTGCAGGCCGTCACATAGGTCATTTCTGACTAAAGCAGTCTCTGCTTCAAGGAAAGAATACAAGAACAGAGCGTGTATGGAGTGAGCCAACCCACTTTCCTGGGTTGTGGGTCTCGCGATAGTCAGTGAAAATAAAGGATGCCTCGTTGTCATATAAAGCACACCACCTCCTAGCTCATTAATACTGAATTCTAGAAAAGTCGATTAAGCAGTGTATGAAAATTACTGTTTCATGAGCTACCCGGTATTGACTAATGTTTGGTGCCTGGCTAGGTGACATTTCCCCTGAAGTCTCTCCTTGGACCTCTATCTCCCTTTCGATTTTGTTCTGTTTTTTTTATTTAGCTGCTACAACATGCGTGGGAAAGGGGGTGGAGCTTACTGGGTGAGGGAGCAGGGCTTCTGCCCCTCCTTTGAGCATTTAAAATGTTAGGAGACATGAATTATAGTAGATCCTGACTGCTCTAGTCCAGTATTCCTTGTTGCTCTGTATTTAGAGGAAAATGTAATAGAAAGCTAGTCAGCTGTCCCTACAATTTTATGTGGAGTCTACCGTCCAGTGCAGGAGTGGCCTTCAGTTCCCACCTGCCATGCACAAATGTTATATTAGGCCCAGAAATCTAAAGCTAATCTCAATATGGAACAGCAATCAAGCCCAGGCCACTATTAAAATTGCTTCAGGATGGGTCCTATGTGGCCAGAAAGCTTGCATACTAGTCCCAAATGTAGTTGGGTCCACTAAAATATATCATCTGAGCTACTGTGTATCCATCTCTTGGATCTGGGACCAATATGGCAAGACAACCACATGCTCGCTAGACTATTATAATTGAGTAATTACGACAACTTACTTTTACTTTCCAAAACATATCAGCCCAAAAGGAACCAAAAAACCACAGAACATAGAGGATTTTAATATTCCAGGTGTTAAAGCACTTCTGAAACATTAGACCAGGCAAAATGGGATAATGATTTATTTCATCTATTTATATCCCACCTTTCCCGCGGGGTGCAGCAGGGTGGGTTTGTGATGGGATTGAATACAAATGAGGAGCTGGTCTTTGTTTTTGTCTGCTGGGTCCAAGTTTCTGCTGTCTACCACCAGCTCTTCCTTGGTCATATTGTAGAAACTGGTAGGCATCATCACCCTTTTGTCTGATGGTTGTTCTAGAAATGAAAACCAAAGCAATAAACGAGCCCTCTCACACAATATTTGCCTACTTGCTCCAAATCCAGGAGCTGTGTTCCAGCAGTAGCTGGCCACTTCCCTTTTTAGTTCCTGCACATTGGTACGCAGTCTTGGAGTTTAATCCCTTTGGCTGACCACTGTGATGGGATTGGGACTTCTCTGCCTCACTCGAGGCTAGCTGTGACTCAGTTTCCCCACTTACAGCTCCTACTGGATCAGCTGTCTGCAGAACTGTTCCAGTCCACAAGGGGTTAACTATTTGTTACCTTTGCCTCAAGATTTCCCAAAGCATAACAATTACTTTGTCAGGTTTGTCTGAGCTTACTCGCTCAGAATCACCTCAAACTGTGTTACTCCAAAGTTAGGAACTTGCTTAAGTACACAGGCTTAGGTAAAAGAAGTTTATTATAAGAAATAAGATTAATATGCAATTCAAGACTGTGCTCAGAGTGCAGTAAATCAAATAAACATAATAGGTAATGCCAAACCTCTCTTACTTGTGAGTTCTAGGCTAAAATCCTATTATGCATGTATCAATTCTGTTTCAAAAGTTCCTTTTCTCTCATCTCTGATGTTACCAGAGCTAGGCAGTAAATTCTTCTTGGTTGCAGTTTCAAAATTTCTTCACATGCTGTTCGTCAAAAGAATCTCTCTCTCTAGCCTTTTTCTCCCTCAGTCTTTTTGCGTTTTCATTGTTGATTAAAAACTCTACTGTCTCGCTGGACGTTTACCTAGATGAGCTCTATGCAGCTAAAGTGTTCTGGGGTTTGAATGCAAATTGCTTTGGCTTGTTGTCTGTCACTTATGTTGATTGCACTCTGAGAATCCCCCATTGAAACATATCAGTGTCACTATGTCACGGAGAAACATAGGGTCACACACGTGTGGTGCTGGCCTGCATGTAGACTACAGGTCTAGTAGATATATAAAGCAAAAGGTTCAACATGTATGTAATGTTACAATTAAGAACTGTAAAACTCAAATCAAGACTGTGACACTTGACCAAGCTCCAGGTAATGGAAAGACAGTTTGTGGATTTGCCCCAGATGGATGGCCAGAGACATTTAATATGCTAATGCAGGCAGCCATTGCCTACATGCAAGAGACATAGAAAGCTGATAAACAAAAGGAATTCTAGAAGCCTCAAGAAGATACGAGGAGTTTCCTCCTGGGGATATAAGGAGCTATACCCCAGAGGGGAGGGGGACTATCAGGAACTTACTCAACATCTTGCAGCCAGGAGGGCTGAGCCAAACTATGGACTGAGAGGCATGATTTTGCTTTCTACCAACTAAGAGACCAGTCATTCTACATTTATAACTGAGGAACCAGAACTTATGGACCTTATAGGGCAAGATGCTTATTTAGGAATTCAACCAGTATAGGTTAGGAATGCGTTATATTTACTTTTGATTTCTAGTACCCACTCTGTATCAACAACCTTGCTTATGTAATCAATAAACTGACTTATCTTTATGAAGAAGTGTCTGTGTCTAACATTGGAACACAAGTGAGCAACAAGAGTTCTCAAGCTCTTGTGAACCCAGAGATTAAAGAGTCTTTAACCGGGAAGGATTGGGCCCTTGGGTGACAAAGGGGTTGTCCCTGCGGCAGGCTTGAATCGGCCAGAGAGAAAAACTGATTCAAGTGGGCTGTACGCGAGGGAAACTGAGTCACTCAAACCCGGTAAAGTGGGGGTGCGGACCTCCAACCCATGCCACAGTAACTGAAGTTCAAAAGGGTTTCCTGTCCCATCTCTACGTTACCACAACGTGTTCATTTAGGCTTGTTCAATCAACACTTCATGTCATCTAGGTTACATCATCATGTTTTTCTATACATTACACTGATCAGACACACACCAGACATGGATATATAATACTAATAGAGAGTAGTCATTTGTGAACAACATGTATGTTGGTTTCCTGATCTTTACCACAGGGTTACAATATAAAAACTATATAAAACTGTTTCCTGATATTTACCACAGGGTTACAGTATAAAAACTATATAAAACTAAATAAAAATCTCCTAGCGATCCCCACCCCAACCCTTAACCCCATCGGACAAATGCTAGCCCCCTCCCCCACAAAAGGTCTTACATTGCCTCCAGAAAATGCTCCGGCTCGGACTTTGACAAACCTCCAGGGGAAAGGAATTCCACAAATACTGGTGATGAATAAATATTTTCTTAAATGAAGTTCTAGTGGTAAGTGCATAATTTATTATTATTTATATTTATCCATTCATTATATCAACAATTTAGAAAAATCTGACATATAACATAGATAACTGTAAATTCTGCTAGTGGATGCCTTTCTTCCTCTCCCAAGTCGATGATGTGTGTTGCATTTTTTGCTTATAGTAGTTTCTGGATTTGCAGCTATGGATATTTAAATTTTATATTTAGATTTTAATAGGAAAGTTTACAATGGAAAGTGTTAGGCAACCTACACAGGAATCACAGATGCTCTCTCAGCAACAGTAAATCTATGTAAGAATCTATCCACCAAAGAATTATAGCAGGAGCAGCAGTAGTTCAAGTTTCTCCAAATACTCTCCTATTTAAGTAGTGCTTGAACATTATGAGTGTGCAATTCGTTTCAGTTTGGTATAGTTCCTAAAACAAACAAAGCCCCAGTAATTACTTGCGTTTCATTTTTGTTTACTTTAGTATTTGTTCTGTTTTGTTTCGTTTTCGTTTTCCATTTAAGTCAACGGGAGCCTTTTCCCACTGAAGCCAATGGAAAAGGATCCATGGGTTTCTAAAACTAATAAAGTGTCTATGAAAGTCAAGTGTAGTGTACTTGTTCGGCACTGGTTTGGGGGGTGGCGCTGGGTTTGGGGGGGCAAATGCCAGGGGCTGGGGGCTCCTTGTGGCTCTGGGCAGTGGAGAACAAGCCAAACATAGCACAGCAGATGGTAAATGGCAAAGGCACCTTTTTCAAATTTAAATACTAAATAAAATTTTAGCATCCACTGCTCGCTTCAGTACTTTTAGTATTGATATTAAAGTGCCTACTTTGGTGCACTTCAGTATTAATACTGTATTCTCATCCCTATTCAGTTGCCAATTAACTGAAAGCAAACAAACAACAGAGGGGAGGCAGTCAGGAGATCTGATTGTGATGTCGATTGGCCAGCACAGATGTCAAACACTTCTCTGTGATCTCAATCTCAGTGGCAACAGTGGAACACACAGAAGAGAAACCCTTGGATAGGTCTTTCCTTGCACATGCTTCCAGTGAATCAGAAGGGGCTAGGGGGAAGGCACTGGAATCAACAAACCCTTCGGAGGCTCCCCCGTCAGTTCATTTTGTTTGCAAATTAGGCTTCTGTGTACTTTTGCAGAGAGATTTTATTTTATTTATTTTATTTATACAAATTTATATCCCGCCCCTCCTGCAACGCAGCCTGGGGCGGCTCACAACCATAAAAACAATCAAAACAATAAAATACACTAAAATTCAGGTAAAAACAATCAAATATTAAATATAAATATTAAAACAGGGCTAGACAAAACAAATGGGTAGGGGATTAAAAACCTCCCTCCCTACCCTCCCTCCCAAAGGCCTGGGCAAACAGCCAGGTCTTACAGTTCCACCGAAATGTCAAAAGGCTTGGGGCCAGGCGAGCTTCCTCCGGAAGGGAGTTCCACAGCCGCGGCCCTACTACCGAGAATGCCCTCTCCATCGTGGCCCCCCGTTTAACACAGGGGACCTCCAAGAGGGCACCCCCGGCAGACCGCAGGAGCCGCCCTGGAGCGCGAAAGGCGAGGCGGTCCCTAAGGTATGAGGGGCCGAGACCGTATAGGGCTTTATAGATCATCACTAGGACTTTGAACTTGGCCCGGCACACTATCGGCAGCCAGCGCAGAGCTCGGAGCACCGGTGTAATGTGCTCCCGGCGACCCGTCCCCGTAAGAAGACGAGCCGCCGCATTCTGCACCAGCTGCAGCCTCCGGGCCAAGAACAAGGGAAGCTTCAAAACGCTGCTCAACTCAAAAAGCACCTGAAAACTTTTGTTTCTCAGGTGCTTTTAGAGGGCCATCTCATTGCAAACCACTTTCCTCCCCTTTTTACCTTCCCCTTTTAAACTGATTTTACAGATAGAGTTTTATTGTATTTTAAATGTTGTAAAGCGCTCCGAGCATCATCTGGGGGAGGGGCACTGTATAAATAAAATCTTCATTATTTATACGTATAGTGCTTATTACGTGTTTTCCAAATATCACAAACACTTGAGATATTCAGGGAAATAATCAGCAGCTGGGTTAGGATAACACACAGGAGGGAATTTTGAGTTTGGGTTCATCTCTTCCTCCCATTTGTGCAATAAGAACATTCCATTTTTCCTTACTCGGGAGAAAAGGTCTACACAATGAGAATGGAATTGTAGGCTGGAGAGTCATGTAATATGGAAGGAGGTTCTATGAACAAACCCCATACTGTTTTGTTAGGGAAGGCATGGTAGTGTGAAATCCCATTAAAATGCCTCTCTCTTGTTTTGCTGAAAAGCGTGTGTTTCCATGAAAAAACTCTCCCGAGGATTACAATAGCAGCAACAACAGAGCACTCCGTCAGTCTGCAAACACTGGGGCCAGTCAACTTTGGAGGAACAATTAATACTTGATTGTTTTTTACAGCAGTCATACTCTCAATAAGATGCAGTTTCTCAAGTCCAGACAGCATGTATCAACCCAGCTAAGTTTCTTGCTTACAAACTGGCCATTTCCCCCTCATGCAACAGCCATGTGAGGAGATATCTGTGTAGTTTTAGCATTACAAGATGACTTTGTATTTTAGAATTGGTCCTAAAGAAATAATTGATCCCCAAATTCATGTAAGTAAAACTTCTAGAACCCCTGTGTGATGTTAAAAGTCTGTCTGTCTGTCTCTCTCTCACACACACACACACACACACACACACACACGGATCTGCAAAAAAAACAACAGAATATTTTTAAAAAATAAAATACTAGAGGTTTTTTTTAAAAAAAAATCTCCTTCCACAGGAAAAGCCTGTTATCACAGCTGAAAGCAATAATTCCCAAACTGGGGAAACATTTCAAAATGAGAAACTTCTGATGATCATTAAGCCTCTGTTATTTTGTTTGTTTTCAGAATAAACACAGTCATTTGCAAAGAGAGTCAAGCATGCCCACACTTCGTGGCTCCGCGCGCATGTAAGCATGGGGCATCAGATACTTGGGCAATCATTAAAAACCTTCACTGCTTTTATGCAGTGTTTGGTTTGGGTCTTAAATAATTCCAAAGCACTTCAAACTAGTGTTCATGGCAAAAAATACAGGATAAACCCATCAAACTACTTGAGAAATATTGTACCACTGTGTTCCATAGGTGTGTACAGTCCACTAAACAAAAGAGAGGAGCTCCTCAGATGAAGGGTTTTACTTTGAATTGCTTGAACAAAACAAATCTAGGGGAAGGTTGGGAAGAAGAGAATCTTACCATCATCTTTGAATTTATACCTCCTCACCCAACCACTGTGTCTGTGGGCAATTTACAACATATTAATATAATAATCAAAGTACAAATGAAACCCCCATCCCATGTCCACCCGCTCCCAATCTCACCCCTTTCACAGGAGTCCCCACCCCACCTAACTCCTCTGTCTCCGACCCAGGACAGACCCCTCGCCCCATTCTCACCGTTGTCCATGCCAAAGGGCACCTTTTGGTATCGCCATAGGGTGACACTGTACCATGGCTTATAAGGCTGCAAGGGTCCTCTGGGCTGCGAGGCATCTGTTCTAGTGCCTGGGCTGGGGTGCACACTTCCCTCCCTCTCCCACCCCGCCAGAAGCAAAGCTATTTACAGCTCAAACCTCAAGCAGCTCAAAACACGAACAGGGCACAGAATCGTGATATTAACTTAAACAAAATTAAACAACCAAATTCAGATTTATTATTTGCCTTCCGGTTTTTGAGACATTAGGTTCTGCCAAGGCTTAGGAAGCTCTACCCTCCTTCAGGTGATTTGGAAAATTGGTACAAGCTCCTGCGAGCCAGGTAGGAGTCGTGGCTTAAGGGGTGCACCTGGGAGGGGGGAGAGAAAGCTAAGTTCCAGATCATGGATCTATGCCAGTTAGTTACGAATTCCTGTCTGTGAAAATGTTTCCCCTGAACTTACTCTTTCAGTGTTTGTGAGCATGGAGTCGATCCATGGGCCAAATCAAGGAACTGGAAAGGAGCCAAATAAATAGCTATGGGCAGGTTTTAGCCAATGGGCTAGACATTCCCTGCCTCTGCCATAAACTTATTCATTTGAATGTTGTTTATGCAGATAAATCCTTTGATACAAACTAGAGCTGAAATGGGCTTATTATCCTCCAAGGGTATTATATTTACATTTTCGAGTAGGCCTTGGAGCACCTGAATAACGTTCATAACGAAACCACATACTTGCATATCCTCTTTTCAGCAGCATTATGTTCAGTTTTGTTTTAATTTTGGTTTTTCTGTCATTTCAGTATTTTGCAATTGCATCCTTTATGGCAGTTGTGCATGCACAATAGCACTAATATTGCCAAAATGACATAACCAAAATACTGAAGTGACCAGGAAAACAAAAACACAAGATAACCAACCAAAAAACAACCTGAAAAACAAAACAGATACACCCACCCCCCACTGCCCCAAATGCTGTTTTTTGTTTGGTTTTTTGGGGGGTATTCATTTAATCTCAAATACAAACCACTTGCAATTTAAAAGGAGTTACTGAACATGGGTTCAGGCTGAAGAACTAGGTTCTTGATACATTATTCATTCAAATGTTTAGAAAGCAAGCATGACAGACAACAAAGTAACTAATGCCCAAAGCATTTCTCTGAGATCACTTAACATTGCATGATACTACTTTTAATGAAGCACATCTCCTGGGAAAAGTAGCAGGGGAAAACCTGCAAGTACACAATACCTGCAAAATAGGCTGTTTCACTGCATGTACTAAACAGGATTTCAGCTTTACGTGGGGAAACCATTGTTTAGGCATATTTTTTGTATGCCGCATTACTGCCAGTGGAGAATTACATTCTTGTAAGCAACTAGCAGCGTGCTCGCCTCCAAAAGTGTTTTAAAAGGCAGGCTAGTCTGCCAGACCATATGAAAATATGAACTTCATTCTCCAGCACTTTGGGCCAACATGATTTAAGGTTATTTGTTATGCACAAAGAAAACAGCTTTTGCAAAAACACAAAAACAGAGCCCAACCTTCCTCTATGCAAATGAGTGCAAGGAAATAAGTTGCAGATGGCTCACTGAAATAACTCCTCCTTGAACTGTCAAGAGATGGTTCTTCATTTACACTGTTGACACTGCTGACTTGTCAGATCTTTATTACTGCATAAACATGGCCCTCTTCTTTCACTGATATCAAATCAGCTGAGAAAAACTGGTCTCCGGATGGTTTAGCTCCTAAACTTGGCCCATAACATCAAAACTTTCGCTTCTAACAGACCCTTTTCAATCTAGTTCCCACTCCCATCTCTAGCCTATGATGGGTTTTTGGTGGATCTTGGCCTATCCCAGCTTCTCTCTCCTAGTCATTTACAAACTTAAAATGGGAGACAGTCTCTCCTCCAAGACTGACTGGGAATTGGCAGGAAATAGATTGACACCAACTTGCTGCTCCGTTGACTGTAGAACCCACATTTGTAGCGGAGCAGAAGACTCCAAAGTAAGTAGGGCCCCCAAACTAACAACAGGTGCACCAGGAGAAGAAATGTGACCTCTTTTGTAGGCATAAAAGCCTACTGCCCAACACATTGTGCTCCCTCCCCCTTAGGAAATCGTTAATTCAGTGAAGAAGTACTTTGACAAAATCCTGAAAAAACTCTCAAAAAGGTGTGTGCGGTGGTGGTGGAGGGGAGGGCAAAAACAGCAGGAGTTCCACAGAAGAAAGTTCTGCTGCAGGGACTGATCAGTAAGGTTCATAATTTTCTCTTTGGGGTGGAAAACCAGAGAAAAACAGACATTACGCTTTTTTCCAGAGATTTTTTTCAGAAAATGGCAAAAACGTACAGGTTTGGGAGGAGGACACAGCAAGCACAGGGCAGTGAGGATGCGAAGTGGAGCTGAGAGGAAGAAACCTGAAGGCATGTGCTGGGGGGGAGGGGGACGCTTTGCACAGTGCAATGATTTTTGCCGCCCTACGGCAAACTCCTGCATATGTGCACCCCTCATGTACATTATGTGTACTTCACACACAACCCTCATGCACGTTACGTGCAACCCCTGTGTGCATGGAACACACACATGCACAGCCTGCTTCTTGGGCACTGAGGGGCTAGTGGGGCGCCCATCACACCTCCTGATCCAGCCACAGAGTTTACTAGCGGTGGTGGTAGCAACTAGAATGGGGACAGGAGAGGTGCCCTCTTGAACTTGCAGGAGAAATGACAGCAGCAGGTGGATCAGTAGAGCCACCCCCTTCAAGTTGGCACCCTAGGCGGCTGCCTAGTGGTAGCACCGGCCCTGGCTCTGCATTGGGAGGGGTGCCACAGACCTCCTGTGGGTTGGGGTGGGGGACAGGGGAACTATGAATTGGAGCAGTCAAGTCTTCTAGACCTTGGGAAGAGGGGATAGGATTTAGGCCTAATTAAGCCCACAGCAGCTTCCCCAAGTGCCAGCCTTTATATGATCCCCCTTTCTGGTTGGCAGAGCAGTCTGAGACAAGGCGGGGAGGAGGAGACAGAGCACAGGGCAGTGGAGAAGGAGAAGCAACCTAAAGACATATGCTGCGCGAGGAAGGAGCTCTGCATTTGGAGGGGTGTCACAGTCCACAAATTTATTTGGACTGCTGGTGCGACAGGTAGCTGCAAAATTGCATAAAATGAAAATATTACAATAAAATGTGGTGTTCTAACTCATACTATATATTATCTATCTATCTCATGGTAAGAGAAAGCCAACTAGCATTTACATTTAATCACAGAAAAACAGAGAGCCTGTTTTTTTTTTAATCAGAGAAAGGATGTTATTTTTATCAGAGAATTTCCAATTTTTTGTTAGGGAAAACTAGGAGCCTGGGTGATCCATATTCATTAAGCAAGCGGTTTTCCAACTAAAGACCTGGAAGGTGTTCGGGGGGGGGGGGGGGGGGGGGGGGGGGGGGGGGAGGGGAGCAATAGTCTCCTGCATTTGGGGTTTCAAGGGTTGCTGCAGTACACACATGCCGAACAAGGTAGACAATTTGCTATCAGAAATGGGTCACTAGGCTTTTTATTTTTTTTATTAATTCAAAACTTATATCCCACCCCTCCTGCCCAAAGGCAGCTCGGGGCAGTGAACAACATGCACACACAAAAATAATTCAACAATAAAACATTTTAAAATAAATTTACAAATTTTAAAACAAGTAATAAAAAACATACCCGCCCTCCCAAACCCCACCTCCCCCGCCAAAAGCCTGGCGGAATAGACCAATGTCGAAACGATAGGAGGGTGGGGGCCAACCGAGCCTCCTCCAGGAGTGAATTCCACAGCACAGGGGCAGCCACTGAAAAAGATCTCAC
>QEPC01010227.1:2915136-2991397 GCA_003113815.1 Sphenodon punctatus
ACTTTGTTGAACGCAGCCGAAAGGTTTAGCAGGACCGGTAAGGTCTGATGACCCTGGTCCAACGCCAGACGGAGATAGTCAACCAGGCCACCAATGCAGTCTCCGTACCATACCCAGGCCGAAACCCGGACTGAGAGGGGTCAAGGAAACTGGTGCAGTCCAGATGTTCTTGGAGCTGCCGTGCCACAGCCTGTTCAATAACCTTCCCTAAAAAGGAAAGGTTAGAGACTGGCTGATAACTGGCAGGAGCATCAGCGTCAAGAGATGGTTTCTTTAGCAGGGGCCTAACCACAGCCTCATTCAGACTTTATATTGCTTAGTGACTGGAATACGGATAGTGGATCCAAATCTGTCCCTGTCCAGGAGAGCCAACAGCATAGACTCTCATAGGAAGAGAGGTCAAGTCAAGAATGTTGATCCTTGGGCGGTGTGAAAGGCTCCACATCTCAAGCCAGGGAGGTATCCATGGCCACTATTAGGGAGCTGCCCTTTCAGGCTTGTGTAAAGACAGACACTGGCCGATATATCCTTACAAGGCCTTTTTGCTGGTTTTAATCATTTATGGAGCTGCAAGTTACACTGGACATGCCAGGGCATGTCAGAACCTGCCAACAAGGGCATGAGAAGGAGCACAGCTGGTGAACTTCTAGCACCACTCTGACTGAGCTAAGGGAAATTTTCAAAATGGCAAGTAGCAAGGAGGAGAGGCAGGGAAGGAGAGAGAGAGACATACACAGAAAACATGGAGAAGTGGGAATAAGATTGCTACCTCTTCAGGTTTCGACACAATCTTCCAGGTTCCAAGGGAAGCGCCAATTTCTCTAGGTCAGCCAGTGGTATGGAACCCTGATAACCCAGAGAAATCAGGGCTTCTGGGGACTTCCACTTCAGAAGGGGGCAGGTCTTATGGGTCTTCTTGTTCCCTTTGTCTGATATGGCCGTATCCCGTTGAGTGTAGTGGCACTCTGTGAGAGGTAGGGTTAAATCAGGGGGGTGGCAACTACTTTGCCCTATCCAGCATCAATGTGGTCCTGCCCCCTCCAAGTGAAAGCGCAGAGAGAGGCAGTATTCCTAGATGGAAACCAAAAAGCAAGAAAGGAAGCAACAGGGGAGAGGGAGCAGAAGGAAGCAAGGTGTATGTGTGGGGAGAGGGGTCCTAACTACCACAGACAATAGAAGAAGGGCCGAGTTTAAAAGGTTTGAGAACCACTGTGTTTAGCTTGAATTTACGAAAGTTGAAAACTGAGTGGGTAAGCAAACTGACTGCACAGTCAGCTGTTTAAATGGCAGCTCAGGAATTTCAGTATGCCAAGGGGGAATTACACAAGGATTTTTTTTTCTCCTTTTGTAACGCCTCGACCCCTCCCCAAACCAGCCCTGAGTAATGAGAAACAGAACAAGGCTGCAGATTGAAGAGAGGGGTTTTAAATACATGCAGGAAATTCAATTACATTTTGTGTGCAGTGCAGAAAACAGTCTGCAGAAAGCCAGGAAGAGAACAAATGGAGGCGCTAGTTTAAAAAAGGAGCCAAAAGCAGACATATATACGCTGAAAGCAACGAGCAGGGTTTAGACAAAGAACATGGTCCAGAACTGGAAAAATAGCAAGGCAAATCGGATGATGTTTCCCAGGGTTGGCTCCCCTAAAGACCTAAACGTGAAAACTGTTGCCAGAAATTGTTTCAGGTAGTGATGTGGAAGGCACATATGGAACCATTCAGTCACTTTTACATGGCTGATAATAACCCTCCCCACCCTAAATAAATTTAACTAGGTTCCAATGGAATTAATTTCTTTAGCCAAATGTCAAGAAATCATCCACCAGGTCATCAGCCACTAAATCTATCCTGCTTCCCAGCAGTGCAAGGTTCATAGGTAGGAAGAGAAGCTTCCTCGTTACAACTGAGCAATGCAGGAGACGGATTCTCTTATTCTCCTTCAAAGCTCCATGCTCCATCCACCCCAATTTCCTCTTCTAAGCTGCATAGGGGAGAGGTTCCCGCTCTCTCTCTGGTTCTGCTTACCAAGAACTATTATTACTACTACTATCCCACAGCAGAAGTTCTCAAACTGATCTACAAAGCTGCAGTGCTCTGTAGATGGTTGATGGAACCTGCCAGTTCTGTCGCCATCACTGTTTGTAGGGAAAGGGTTAGGTGATGGGAGTGTTTTTAGATGCCATGGTAACTATATGTTGAGGATTGCCATAATGGGCAACCCTGAACATGCAGTGGATCGTGCACCCCTGTTTATTATGCATAAGAACCTGTGCATAGTCAGTTGCTAGTAGAGCTGGCGGTGGGGCTTTACTAGTCCCAAGAAGCAACCACCAACAGCAGCAGTGGGGGTTTCCCAGCGTGACTCCTTCCACTGCCACTTGCTGTTTTTCTGGACCAGGGGTTCTCCTGCTGCCACCTAGGAGGCAGGTGGGTTCTGTGTCTGGCAGAAACAGCAGCAAGGAAGCATGTCCAGATATGCCTCTACTTCCACTGCTTCCCCTGCTGCTGCCAGAGAGGCAGGGACTTACTTCCCCAGAAGCTGCAGCAGAAGAGATGCACTCCCAGGAAAGCAGGCAAGTGGCAGGAACAGGACCACTGGCGGCTCCCAGGGACTCACCACTGTTCCTGCCACCTCTCCCAGGGAGTTACACATAGCCGTTCCCATGTCCTATTTAATCGTTAACAGCTACATACAGCCGTTTGCTCCTCATAGTGGGCCTGTGATCAGAAGAGGACCCCTGCAAGGGGGTAGTGTGTGTGTAGTAGCAACATAGCTACTACACATCTGGAAACTGGTGGAGATGATTAGACATTACCATAACCATGCATTTTTGAACAATTATTAATAACACTTACAGATTGTATCTGAGCAGTCAGTCATTCCTGACCTTTCTCCCACCCCCTTAAACTTGCCATGGCACTACTGGGGACTGAAGCTACCTGTCTTTTGTGGCATAGCTAACTGTCAAGAAGCGTGCACTGGCTTTGTCCATCTCCAGAGAGTACACAGTGGTCAATGAGAAATTGAGGGTTCAAACACAGTAGTCTGCTGATCTAGGTAGCCTGGGGATCATTGTTCTACAGCAATTGCCCTGCGATTTTGTTTGCCTCCTGCAAGGAGATTTGTTAAGGGTTGTGTTAGCTAGTCATTTGGTGAATAGGCACTACAGAAATGTCTTCCACCACAAGAGCACCGTGGTACATACTGACTGCACTTTTTGCTCTGGCTGTAGTTCTGACTTCTCACACGCATGAGGGAGGGCCTTGCATGGTACGCATGCTTGCATACTATCACCGACAGAAGTTGGTACAAAAAAAAGAGATACTATCTTAGCTACTTTGCTTCTTCTCATACCTTGGAGAGGCATACACGGAGTCATGAAAGTATCATGCCAAAATATCTGCAGGGAGGCACTGACCAAATGCGACCAAACTTCTTGGCAACACTCCAGCATTCATTCCGTGTCAGGAGTCCTGCAGCACATAACTGTGTTGGTGCCCAAAGTTTTATGCAGGTTTATGGCAGCCAATTTGCAAAGGTTATGAAGTGCAAGGTGAATTACTTTTCATTGTTCCTCACAAAAGGCTGAATTCTTTGTTCCCTAAATGATCCTTACCTGGGCACTAATTTCAATAGAGGTTTGTCTGGGTAAGGAGGACTCATTATGGATCACAAGATCCAGTTCCTAAAAAGTCACCCTTGTTAGTGACGTTTAAAAACCAATCACAGGCAAAAATCATACCCTTGATTTTCTGTAGCTTGTACCTAAGCCGAAAAAGAAAAAGACTGCTGTAAGACATAGAGCTTCAGCATTCCTATGGAAAAGGCAGATGCTAGCCTGCTTTATATTTTCTGACCTTGCAAGAGTTCTGGCTTGAGCACAAGAACTCCTTGCCTATGAATAAGAAGTGACGAATTTGGATTTACACCCAGAGAAGGGGGATAGTAAAGCTATGCAGATACAGAAGATGTATAGTAGAAACCCCATAGTGGAATGTATAGTAGTAATCTGCATACTTTATTCTGGGCATGTCTTATGTTCCTCTGAAATGGAAACAGTAATTCAGATGATCTCTCTTATTGGACCTATTTCTGCTGGTGAGAGTCTGCCAAGCATTTGGGCCATGCAGGGCCCTTCCTTGGGCATATAACCAATCAGAACTATAGACTGAGCAAATGTAGGACAGGTATAATAAAGCACTTCTTGTGTCTAGATCTGAAACAAGAAATCCCAGTGAGTGCTGCTTGGAAGCAAGGTATTCACTGAGATTTGTGCAACACAGAAACTTACCTGCTTTCCTGCTGTTTTCGCTATTTTCTGTTATTTTTTGCAAGTTGAATGGGGCTGCCACAGGCTGGTCCCAAGCCCCATGTGTGCCCTGCATGCACTCCCGGGGGCTGTGGAGACGAAAGCATATGGGCTAAACACCAGGGGAGTGCTGGCAATTACCACAGAAGTGCGGTAAAAAGGTCATAAAATTCCCAGAAGGTGATGAAAGAGTACCTGGAAGTGATGAAAAAAAGACCAAAAAAATGGCGGAAGCATGGAATCACCGGAAACTGACAGAGTACCAACAGACACTCACGAGCACTCCCAAAGATCTGTATTTCCCTACAGAAAAGGAACACTTGCTCTCGTCTCAGCCCTACTTGTGTCAGTATGGCACTTATGTTGTTATATGGGTGTTTCTACAGAGCAAGCAAGGGTGGCCCACAGGATGCCAGTCTCAATGGACCATTGGTCTGACCCACTATGGGATTATGTTTTTTTTTAAGACAATGACTTGGGAGGGAGCGGTTAGCAGGAAACAAAAAAATACAAAAACAGAACAGATTTCAGACATTTAAAAACAATGATGTTAAAAGTAATTTAGAATGGGCAATTCTAGTAATTTAGAACTGATAACTGTAAATGCAGATTAAGAACCTTAAAAGAGCAAATGTTTATTTATTTTTGGAGGGGGGGTGTATTAGGAAGCAACTTTTTATATATCCAATAAAGGATACCACTGAATTACTTTGTTTGCCATACTGGTCCCAAATGTGAGAGATGAAGACAAACTCTCAGCTCCCCGGAGAGTCTCACAGAAGGAATCCTTTTTATCAGAACCACCCTCTAATCCAGCCCAGATGAATTTCTAGCAGAGTGTCTGGATAAAGGGTTTTCTATTGTAATGATTTAAATAGGCACTGCTCATGGCCTTTAAAGTCACCTTTATATAGTCTATAATGCTACCTAAAGACTTGCAACCCAACCCAAGTCCAACAGGACCTAACTGATCCTGGCAGGACCAGACCAGGTGAAGCACACACTCGGCCCAAGTCCTTCACGCTCAGAACAAGCTGCACTCCTTTGCTGTGGGAGGCCCCTTGCTCGCTATAGATGGCTGTAACATCAAGATGCTCTGCAAAGAGTGTGGCTGGGGAGAAGGGGGTGGCATGCTGCTGGAGCTGCTCATCCATTACTCCTGGGTAGAGCTAAAGCAGTTAGTTCTGCCACTAGCCATGCTCCCTCTGCACCGCACCAAAGCCGCATTCCGATGAACAGACTGATATAGTTGGGCCTTCTGTTTTACTCCTGAAGAACTCTTATAAACCAAGCACTAATCCAAGGTTATTCAGGAGCAGGAGGAGACTTTTGCATTCCTGAAAAATCAGGAGTACTCTTTGTATTTCAAAGTAACCGTTTGTGCTAATATTTATCCATGTGAGAGTGGAAACCACGGTTAGTGGTAGTTACTCCAATAAAGTATATGTGAAGATCAAAAGTACAAACATTCGTTATCGGTTTCAAGTATAGCCATGGCACGCCAGTGATAAAGGGAAATCCGGGAAGTAAAGGTGAGAAGGATCTCACTGGAGGAAGAGCTAAACCTCAGTGCGGTGGAGCTTTCAGGTGGAGAAATCTTTTAATCAAGTCATTTCTCCCAACTAGCAAATAAAGTTTCACTCTAATCCGGAACATGCTGTCTAGGTATTGATTTCTAGGAAATGAACAGCCTTCGCTCACACCTTAAGGCTGCTCTGGATTTTGTGTGGTGTGTGTTATTAGCAATAACAAAGGTTTGACGTAATTTAGCTGTAGGGGGAAAAAAGTTGCTTGCATTCCTTGTATGCTAATCTCTTTCAGGAGCCGTATCCTTCGGTTCCCCATTTTGCTTGCATATTGCTCATCTGCTGACCGTGATGTCTGTGTGTGTGTGCATGTGTGTGGTCACCGACTAGTAACAAGGTGACCACATACCCACAAAATCCCTCATACAGTAGATCATTAAAATTCTCTGGACATCTGGGTGGGGGGGAAGCAATTTACAGTTTGCCTTTGGATAGTTCAAAGTACCATTTTATAGGATAGTAGCATGTGAATTACAGTAATCTTGGAGGGCGACGGGAGGATGGGCAAGAATCACAATATTCTTATGGTGAAGACAATGAATTACCTTTAGCAGTCACTAAGTTAAATACATGTTACTTAGGCTACAATCATCAAGCCACTCACTCTGGAAAAGTCCCTCTGACTACCCATAAGCAATTTTTAGAATTGCAGCCTTAAGTGGCTTAAGGAAAACATTGCTTTTGTACCTCATTATGTCAATACCCAGAGGGGTGTTTTAAAGTAGCCCATCTTAAACAAATCAACATCCCACAAACGGAGGCTGTTTTTAGACAATCGCAGTCGCGCTCGCGCTTGTTGTGAAAAAATGCCGGGAGCTGGGATCAGACGATACCCATGCGTTTCTGGCCGCGATTTGACCGGGTTGAAAAATCGACCCGGTCAAACGCAGCCGGAAAAGCATGTGCGTCCCCCTTCCAGGCACGTGATTGCCAGGAGTGTATCGTCTGATCCCGGCTCCCGGCATTTTTTCACAACAAGCGCGAGCGCGGCTGTGATCGTCTAAAAATGGCCTGACAAAAAGGTACAAATCCACATTTATGGCCTTTTCATTACAGCTGAAATGGTTATCTGGATGGAAAGTGGCAACTGTCAGATAAGCAGTAACAGTTTATTAACCAACAGTTTAACTGAGTTACTGTATTACTGTTTGCATGATTTACTATGTTGCTGCATTCAGTTTTCCTGTCTGTTCTGCAGTTATTGGCTGGTTGCGTTTTTCCATAATTCCTTTCCTGTTTACCCGTTGGGACTCTGGTTTCAAGTTTAACTCTGTTTCCCATTGGACACCTGGTTCAAACCTGCCAGATGCAGCTTTAATATTGGCCGAGAAGTAAACCAGAAATGATGGAACAGACAAATGATAAATATGTTACACAGTAATGGTACAGTGGTATTACCAGTGTGACTGGGTTACCAGTCAATTAACCAATTAGATATGTGGGATTTTGGTTCTTAACCACCGTTATGGAATTAACTAATAGTTTCAGCTCGACTTTTCATTTTTGAAGTCCTGAAGTAACCCTCCTCTCCCACACACAAAATGCCCACTCTTGCCTTAGCACCACCACCATCCCTCCAAAACCCAAGATATTGCCCGATAAGACAGAATGGGGGGTCCACTTTCTCCCTGACCTCTAAAACTATGAACGTTTTTTTCATTGTACAAACCACCACTTTGTTGTATTTCTCCTTTTGCTTTGTATTCTCCTCCCTATCTCATTCTCTCCTCTCCCTCTCACAATGAACATCTGCCCTTTATCACACCTCACCCTTTATACCTCTGCTTTGCTCCATTTCTTCAGACAGTAATTTGTAAATCCTGTCACTGTCTACCATTATAGGTAACCAAGTTATTTACTATCAATAGCTACTAATTTGTTGTAGTTCCCCTTTTGTATTGCAATCCCCACCCTACCTCGTTCTCTCCTTCCCCTCCCCCCCCGAGTTCGATGGGCACATCCTCCACCACTCTATACACCTCTGCTTCTTCATTTTGTAACACTGGACTTGCCTGATGGAGGACCCTGTAAGATCCGAAAGCTTGCATACCTCCACCAACTGGAGTTGGTCCAATAAAAGATATTGCTATACTACTTTGTCTCTATAGAATACCTCCTCACACAAGACAGAATTGAATCCATGACCTTCAGAACCACAGCTCAGCTACTGAGCTCAACTACTGCCTTCTTAGAGAAAGTGTCAATACATAAAATAAAGAGGATGATGATTATTATTATGATGATGATGATGACACACTTCACCAGAGTTTGATTTGCTAAAATGCTGCAGCATGATCACTTAGTAGCATGGCTTAGTCATCAAGTTCCCAGGTTACCATGCAGGGCAGATTACCATGCAGGGTTCTCTACTTCAGAAAGAGCTATACTTCTTTAAGAGGAGGTATGGGTCCATGCTTCATTACTTGCTCATGACCTCTTTCACCTGGCTCAAGGAGCTTTCCAAATTTGCAGGGGCATATTTTCCCTGTTTCTCATTTTTAGAGGGAGATCTGATCCCAAATGTTGCAGGGGTAGGGACAGTTCCATGACTGTTTGCACTATAATTATGCTCATAACAGAGAAATCGCAGGTTTAGAATGAGCAAACTGGAGGGACTGTGGAGGTGGAAATTAGTTCCAGGGAGGTAGCTCAGCAGATGCTGGTGACTGTGAAAATTTCTTGATGAAGAATAGGTATTATTATTAAAAATGATCCAAGATAAAAATCAGAAAAAAAACAAGAATTTTCTTTGTGAGAAAGGATATTAAATTCACCCACAGTTTAAAGCAGATTCTCTAACTCCGCATTTGGAGCTGGTTCCCAGCATTTGGAAAAGCAGGCGCTGCAATCCTCGTGGAATGGGGCTATTGCTGATGCTTAAATTCTCTCGTTAAATCTCCCTGTTTTATAGCTAATCACATTTTTATAACAGGCATGAAGCACTCTACAAGGGCCTCACTGAGCTGTGTCTGTAAATCAAAACCTTACTACAGCACTGGCAATGGAGCGGGATTGCTTTTACCATTTATGGTTGTAAAACCCATCCAGCATCTTTCTAAAAAACCTTTGCAGTTACAGTCTATATTCCCCCCTCCTCCTGCTTCAGTCTAAGAAATGGATATTCCAGTCTCAACTCAACCATGTCAGAGGGTTGCACTCACCTAGGTTAGAGTTATCAGAGCAAAGGGCTATTCCTGATTTTGCCTCTATATCTTTACACCAAAAAAATCAGGACTTCCTTGCTAATTCATAAGGTCACCCAACAGCAGGAAGAATTGAAAAAAATCAATAGCTATTTAATATACAGAATTCACACAGAAGCCAAAGATAGCAGCAACAGATCAAGACCACCAGGGACTTATGTAGTGAATGCGTAACTCCCCAACAGTCCCTATTTAGAAGGAGTAGTCCTTCTTTGGGTGCTGAATCCCACTGTCCATCTTTCAGGGGTTTGAGGTTCCTCTTTCAGAAGAGACACAAAGAGATCAGTATTTTGGCCTCAAGCATCGCTTTCCTGGTTGTCTTCTAGGAAAAAGACAATGTAGAGATAATGGACTGACAAGAAACCAAGTGGCATGATAATCAGGAACATTTCTGTCCCTCTACGTACTTGGAATGTGCGCCAAACTGAGGAGGTGGCACTTATTCACTGACGGAAAGAGCTTGTCCCTCTTTGGCTGATCAAGAAGTTGGGAGGTATATGAATGTACGTACCTGTGACAGTCACAGGCATAAAGTCAGGCTCAGACTCTGGCCGCTTTTAGATGAGGTGGTCACAGTTGCACGACCCGCTCACCCAGTTTTTCAAAATTCTGCAAGGCGGGATTAGATGCAACACATCATTCGTTCACACATGTTTAATGTGGCTGAGCATTGTTTAACGACCACGAACTAAGTACCTTCATGTGTGAGGTATTTAGTTCGCGGTCTTTAAACAGTTTAAGTTTATTACGGCTCAAGCGGTCTTTAAACAATGCGAGACCGCCTTGAATGCGCGTGAACGCGCGACATGTCTAATCCCACCTCAAAGGATTTTGAAAAATTGCTTGAGTGGGTCGTGTGACTGCGAGCTGTTCATCTAAAAGCGGCCTCTGTTATATAGGTTTGGGGTACTATCCCTTTAAGAACTCAGGCTGAAAGCCAACTGACAGGCAGCAGCTGTGTATAAAAAGCTGTGAAAACACTGTCTCCGAGAGAGCTCAGATGGGGCCGGTTGCTTCCAGAAGCTCTTACAGCCTCTAGAGACCAGGAGGTGGGAAAAGCCCATCTCTCTTGGACAGAGGGGGAAATTTTCAGGCTGCTACAAGAGGAACTGAACTGTAAGAATTCCACATCCCCAAGAATCCTAGGCAGAGAGACTGAGCTGAGGAAAGCCAGGTGGGATCTAACTGTGGAGCAGGCACATGAAGAAGGCCTGATATACTTACACCATATAGGGGGCCTGACTTGCGCTGGTACAAGTTCTGTTCAGGAGATTTTGAGGATGGGCTGTAGGAGACCTGAATTTCAAATTTACCAAACATGGGCGAGCTGGGCGTGGCAGGGATCAAGCGCGATTCCCCATACAAGGCTGCTCCCTTGGAGGAGAGCAAGGCCCTGCCACAGTACCCCACCTGCATAAGGCCTTTACCTAGAAACAGAGCCAGGCAAGTTGAGACAGCATAAATGCTCAGGAGCCCTTGTGTTGAAGAATTCTGTAATACATGGGGGATCCATGAATAAACCTGAAACAACCTGAGGGAAGAGAATCACTGGCATAAAATATGGTTCCACAGAGCCTTAAATGCAGGGAACCGTGTGCTATAGAGGGCCCTTGGCAGTTCAGGAGCTGCTCTTCTCCTTCTCCTGCCCTCCAACACATGGGACTCATGAGTAGACTAGAAACAATATGCATAACATTTCAGCCCATAGGATCTATAACACAGAGAGCCCTGTCCCCTGAAGACAAGTTTGCCAGATGTCCCTTATCCTAAAGAAAACCCCTCCCCTTCTCCATTGATTCAGGGTCCCATGGCTCCACAGAACACTATGGACATCTCTTATTTATCTAATTAAGTTCCTTATTATTATTATTATTATTAGCTTGTCGATTGGGAATTGAGGACGTAGCCCACTATCTTTTCGTGTGCCCGATATTTTCTAGCCTTCGAGAGAGGTTGGAGAAGCTTCTTGATGTCCCGCTTCATTTAACAGTAAAACAGAAAATAGTATTTCTTCTCGAGGGTAAAATCTCTTAAGGACAGAGTTAATGGCGCAATATGCGTTTTTAATGCAAAAGGTTAGGGTAAAGAATATGGGGGCGTTGGAGCATTAAGACAGGATTAAATGATGGATCTGTATTGTTGGAGCAGCAGCTGGTCAGCTGGGTTGGATATGCGATAAGTTATGATTTAGACGGCTGAGGTATTTTTTTTTATTTTGAGTTTTATATATGTATTAATATTGTGATTTTATAAGATGTATGTTTTGTGTATTATTTGTTTTGTCATGGCCGGTGGCCAGTACAATAAACTTATATTATTATTATATTATTATTAGCAAGCATTTATATAGCGCAAGCAATGTACCTGGCGCTTTACAAAGTAATGGAATAGACACGGTCCCTACCCTAGGGCTTCCAATCTGAGAGATGGGGGGTGGAGATGAAGGAAGGGGAACAGAGGGAGAGACAAGGAGCGTAACATTCACAAGGTTGTGAGGTCCCAGGTGCACGCACTTGGCTTGGTTACATCGAGAATGATGGCTGGCTGGTCCATGTGGTGAGGATACGAGTACACAGACCTCAGGTAACAGACTGTCCTGGATGATAGGTATCAGCAGGAGTTAGGAGAGGGGAGCGAGGAGTCGGGGAGGGCAGAGCGGAAGACTTGAGGAGGAATTTGAAGGTACGAAGGGAGGGGGTGAGGCGGATGTGGGCAGGCAGGGAGTTCCAGGCATGGGGGTCAGCTAGGGAAAAGGGATGACGGTGGTTAGGAGAGCAGGGGAGGTGTGGGAGGGCAAGAGAGGGGACAGAGGAGCGGAGTTCATGGACTGGAGTACGGAGGGAAATTAGTGCAAAGAGGTGCGGGGGGGAGCAAGGTTGTGAAGAGCTTTATAGGTGAAGACTAGGAGCTTGTGCAGGATTCGTTCAGGAAGGGTGAGCTAGTGAAGAGAGCAGAGGAGAGGAGGGGCTGCATGTGATTGATGCAACGGGTGAGGTGGATGACCCTGGCACCAGAGTTTTGGACGGAGATAAGGGGAGAAAGGCGAGAGCGGGGGAGGCCAGTGTGACAGAGACATTCTGAACTGCACAGCTCCATGAACACAATGGACATTCCTTCTTTTAGTATCCCTCAGCTCTGGAGTGCCCCTTCATGAAATGTGGATCTGGCAGCCCTGCATGAAATGAGCAATAACCAATATCGCACATAGCGCTGAAATGAATATTGGGTTTCGTATTTGCTGACGTTCACATTTTAGTTAGACGCTACTCACATTTTGGGACAGCCATCTGAGTATCTCAGAAGCAGAGTTAAAAAGGTACCTCAAAGGCCATCTAGTCCAAACCACTGAATGGATGCAGGATGACCACAGCTATAACATCTGTAACGGATGACTGTCCAGTTTCTTTTTGAAAACCCCCAGCATTGAGATACAGCCTCTCTGGTCAACTTGTTCCATTGATGAACCACTCTTACTGTTAGGAACCTTTTTCTGGTTTTTAACCAAGATCTACCTCCCTGTATTTTGAGCCTATTAGTTCTAGTCCTGCCCTCAGTAGCAATAAAGAACAGTTCCTTGCCATCTTCTATATGGTAGCCTTTTAGATCTTTGAAGACTTGCCGTATCTCCCCTTAGTAGTTTGTCGGCTAGGCTGAACATACCCAGTTCCTTCAATCTTTTCCCCAGTAAGACTTGGTTTCCAGATCCTTTATCGTTTTTGTTGCTCTCCACTGAACCGGTTCCAATTTGTCAATGTCCTCAAAATGACATGCCCAACACTGGACACAGTACTTCTTGTGAGGTCTGACCAGTGCGTAATAGAGTGGAGCTTTCACTTCCTCGAGCGGACATCATCATCCAAATAATATTCACAAACAAAATGGATGTTCAGTTATTTGGGTATTATGCATATGCAAATAGTCAAAATGAAGCAACCAAATATCTGAACCACCAAAAGACTGGCTAGAAAGAAAAACAAATATCTAACAAGGATGACTTAAATAGTGGTTATCTATTTCAGTGAATATGGTTCAAATAGGTAAAATGATCAGATGCAATATTTGCTTCAGCTCTAATCACATGCTCCATTACCAAAGAGTCCAAAATATTACCTACACTGAAGTCACCATAACCAATATAATATACTCCATTACCAAAAAGATTAGACATTCTAGAATCTATTGTTAAATCCTAGTTTATTCCTCCATCTGTACGTCCCACCATTTGGCAACATCTGGTTTGATATACTATGCAAGTATGCATGCCTTTGTTGCCATCTGGGATAATGGGATTATATTTAAGTTTGAGAAAGGGGCCACACAACAAAGTTTGGGAACCACTGGGTTAAAGCCACTAAAGAGATAAAGTGTTTTTTTGCCTGCACAGAACACATCCCATTCTGCACAGCAGAACTGGAGCATTGCTACATGTCTTTTCACACTTCCCATATTAAATAGTTACAGATGAGAACCAAAGCCTTTAAGAGCTGTGAAAGGGGGAGGAGACATGCCACACTTTGCAGCATCCATTCTCACTCTTCGCACACACTGCATATGCAACTCCAACCCCAAAGGGGGAAGAAAAAAAAAATGTATGCTCATTAAAATCTTGGTCCAGATTATGATCTCAGTGTAAATCCAAAGTGACTCTACTGAAGTCAGCAGACTTACTCTGTATTTACACTTGCACAACCAAGAACAAAACCTGGCACTTTATATATTCTTGGCTAGTGTTTCATCTTATTACAGTGGCTCAAAGAGTTGAGGAGAATTATTCTTGGACAAAGCTCTTATGAGGAAAAAGCAAATATTAGGCTCAGATTAGTGGATGTGAAGGGCCCATGTAAAGCATAAGTTGGGACCCCCACACAGAGCACCCTCATACCCTATAAATTAGGGTATTCAAGATATATGGCTTGTTAAATGATTTGCATAAATCAATAAGTCCCATGATTTATATCAAGATTTATCCTGGGAAGAACATGCATGCATCGACCCTGGAAGTATATATTCTGCAAAAGAGTAAGCGTAATGATTAATCCCACCACAGTCATGCTCAAATCCTAGTACCAATATATCCAATGGCAAGCTAATATTTTCCAGTGCCAGGGGTGCAGAACCTGACTGAATCTGCTGTGGGATACTTTGAAAATCAGTCGAAGCTATGTGAGCAGAATAGGAGATAGGGACAGGGGTGCTTAAAAGTTGTGCTCAGGATGGGCGGGGGGGGGAAGGAAGTTGAGGATCCAGATCATGGATCAGTTCTCTAATCTCAAGTGCATGCCCTCATCCTTCTCTTTTCTCCCAAGGTTATTCTTTCAGTTCTTGAGGATAGTGACTGAATCCCCAAGGACAGATACAAGAATCAAAACAGCTGTGGGTGACATTTGGCCCATGGGCCATTCCTCATTCCCATCCCTATGCCTATGCAATGTATTTTCAGAACTCAGTTGCACTGATGCCCTATTATCTTCTGGAAGGAAAGAGAAACAAGTTGGTAAAATTCCTTCCCAAAAAAGCCTTCAAAACTAGAAACATATGCAGGGCTTGTTAGTCACTTGTTGGCCCAAATTCAGCAGCAGGGCAGACTGCAGTTGATTTGTTTTTCTCTCGACCACCGAAATCACAACGAATGGAATCTTTGGTTTAGGGTTTACTGGGAAATGGGAGAAGGACCAAACACAAAGAAGACTGGGAATCCATTTAGGCATTATTAAATATAATGACAAAAATAGTCACAAGCTGCTTCAAAGCATGCAGCCTCAATTCTTGAGCATCCAAGTTTCCATGTCTTCCCATTTCTCTATGCATAATCATTGCCTTTGCTCATGTTAGTTAGGTGGGTAGCCCAAATCCTGCTCTGCATGCATACAAACAGATTTGATGTAATAAATCTGATTGTTTACAATAGCCCAAAACTTTATGAAACTAGTGTAATTATATTGATTGTACAGCACCAGGTACGTTGCTGGTGCTATATAAAAATAATAAACTAACAACAACATGATGAGCAGTAAAACTAAAGGGCATAGAAAATTACCTCTTCCAGCAAATTTCAAAAGGGAGACTGAGGCACCCTGGAGAATTTGACCAGTCAAGACCCTTGAACTGTTTCATATCCACTTTGTTTTATAGACTGGGAAAAGAGTCTCAGATGAAGTGACTTGCACAAGGGGGGATTTAAAGTTAAATCCCCTAAATGCCAATCACTAAAGCACACAGCGATTCTCTTTCCATCCTTGTCATCAGGAGCCGTGGTATCATCACTATAATCTCCCCATGAAGCCTTGGAAGACACTGACATTTTAGGGGCTACAACAAATAGGAATGTGTGTGGGGAATTACTGAAGTGTCTCCCTACAACGCTTTTCAGGTTTTTTCGCTTCCTTTAATTTTATCCTTTTGAAGCGAATTTGAGAGACAATGCGATGTACTGGCTGGCTGAAGTCATAAGAGGGAACAGTGACAACAACAGTTTGTTAAGAATGCTATTAAGGTAAACAATTGTTTGACAGTAATGCACGAGCAGTCTGGATAGTCAGAGGAGCCCGAGATGTTGTAGAAAGAAAAGGAGGCAGGCTTAAGAGCAGAGAGGCCTAGAGCATCGAATTAGAGCAACTGAGAAAACAGACAGACAAAAATCAAAGGTGCAAAGAAAAGCAGGAGGAGGAAGGAGAGAGAACCGGGAAACATGGAATACAGGGCAAAAAATAAGTCCTAGAAGCGAGGTATTCTTTTCTTAATTTCTTTGGCAATTAACAAGCCTTTTGTGACCCATAGACCCCCATGTCCAAAATCTTCTTTTTCCCCCCATTACCTTTTTCCTTATAATAGAAGTGGAGAGCACTTCCAATGGTGGACAAATTGCCCAAGATTTCACCAACGGCAGGAAGGCAGCCGATGCTATAACGAATGAAATAACCGAGTTACAAAGGGCCCTGCGAGATCTAAAAGCTTGTGCACCTCCACCAACTTGAGTTGGTCTGATAAAAGGTATCTCCACAGTTTTGTCTCTACTGAAATAAACTGGATCACTTCTAGCTCTGTACTAAGCACAGGCACCAGTGTGGTCCAATGGATAATGTTTTGGCCTTGGAACTAGGAGTCCCAAGTTCAAATCTTAATCTCATTCGGTGTCCTTGAACAATTCACTTCTCTTTCCCCCTCAACGCCTCACTTGTAGAAATGGGTGCTGGCAGTAAGCCAGGTCAGTCAATCAGCAACTAGAAGTAGGAGTGATGTTGCAACCCACTACAGCTTGAACCTGAAACCCTGTCACCAAGGCTCCTACAGCCTTTTCTTACTGTGGAGATGCACTAAAGAAGTGCCCTCACAACCTTGAAGAGAAAGAGTTGTCCGTTTAGCAAGGCATACGGCTTGTGAGACTTAGGCGGCTCGTGTACCTCTTTAGCCAAGTGTGGGCACCTAGCCAAAGGACCGCCTGTCCTATCAGGTTCCATTGCAACCCCTGCAGCTGACACCGAGTGCCCTCTTGCAGGCTCCATCTACTACTCTTGGCCGTAGGACGGGATGCACAAGAGGTCAACCTCTGTAGCCACCCCAGTTCTGTGGAACTTCCTTCCCCCAGGAGGTTTGTATGAGCCCAGGCCTAAGCATGTTCTGGAGGTGGTGAAAAACTTTGTTTCAAAAAGCATTTGGCATTGGGGGAATAAGGGTGAAGGTGGGGTGGAGGGGAGAGGGAAAAGGTTGCTGGGGACGCTGGGTTTTTTTCTTTTTTTTCATAGGTTTTTAATGCTGTTTTATAGGTTTGTAAGCTGCTCTGAGCTATTCGAAAAGGGCAGGGTAAAACATTGGGGAAATAAATAAAAATAAAAGTAAGCCTCCCTATATACCACTGTTTTCAGAGATGCCAGATTTCCTTTTTGAAATCTTCGATTCAGCTCTGGGGTTGGGGAGGAAAGGAGATGTTTCTTTTGAAATTACTGGTCTTTTCTTCCTGCTTAAAATTACTTTCCAGAAAGCTTTCATTTTTAAAGGCTATTTCGAAAAGATACCTTTTAGATCTATACCGATAACAACTTTTGCTGTCCCAGTAATACTAAACATTGAATTTGCATGTGCAAACAGTGTCTGTGCATACAAATCAGGTATGTTTTCAATTCCCCAATTCGTGCATGCAAACGTGCATCTGTGTTTGTGCGTGAGAAACTGATTATGCATGAAAAACTTCAGGTCGAGATGCTGCAAGGTACTGAGCAACTCATGCAAGACAAGCGTCCCTAACTCCCACTGACTTCGAAGAGAGTTCAGCTGCTCCTCAGCATCTTTTGGTAGATGCTCAGCACTGCACAGGGTAAGGGTATTTATTAGGAGGCCAAGTTACAGGTTCTGAAAGCTTGGCCCAAGAATTTCAAACTTAGCTTGCAGTAATTTAGTAAAAGCTCTGAGGGCCACGGAAGTTGGGGACAGGGGTACATAAGGGGTGCACTCAGGACCATGGATCTGTCCCCCCATCCTTTTGTGTATGCCCGCCCTCCTCTCTGCTTACTTCCCCTGCGCTCTTTTTCCAGGACTTGGGGTAGTAACTGGATCCGGAAGCCAGATTCAGACACTGGAAAGGGGCCTAGCCAAATAAAAACTAGTTGTGGGCTCCATTTGGTCCTGAAGTTTCCCACCCCTGGCCTAGTGCTATCATGCATGCCTTGGAACCAAAAGAAAGTGCCCAAAATACTGAAATAATGGAAACACCAAGATGTATCAAGTGGTCAAAACAAAACACCCAAACAAATACGCTAATATCCAGTTTGGTTGCAGGTATAATTCAAATAGCTATCTGAAAATGCAATCATCATCCATGAATATGAAAACCCACTCCGGCTCATCTCACCCTTAGTCATGATCCACAGCTTGGGAAGTCATACATTATAGGTCTTAGATTAATCTACATTATGACTGCTATTTCCCACAAGCCACAAACGTTATGTACTCTTCTGCAGCATAGCATTTAATATGGAACGGTGGGTGTCTCATTGCGTTTTGTAGTTTTCCACTTGGAAATAGTTCATTCATATTTGTGTACACACTATACACACATACAGCTCAAGTAATTATTGTTCACTGAGCTCACTGAATGTTTCTGCATTATCAGTAAAGGAGCAAGATGGAAAGGCCTCCCTATCTTCATTCCCAAAGAAGCCATTTAAAAGTCTGAACTCGACACTTGTGCATTACGAGGACCACCACCACAGAAAGCTGGAAACCACCTGGCTTTTATCAGTCACGGCAAGAGACACATTCAAGGGACAAAAGTAATCAAGACCCAGCTACTTCATGGCTCCTCATTTCTTTAAGCCAGTGAATTCTTTTAAAACCATATCAATCAATACAGCAGTTCATGAAAATTCAATGAGATGTTCCAGAAATGTCACTTATCTGTAGGCCTCCTGAGAGAAATTTGGGGCCCATTAGGTCCAGATAGTTGGAGACCCCCCAACCTCCTACACACCCCACCCTCATAAGTTTTGAAATCAATCTGGTACTTTACCTATACATCTGTTACTTACAGTTAATGTATATTAAGAAAGAAAATTTGGGGGGGGCTCCCCCTAAACATAGGGGCTTGGTACAATTGTAACTCTAGTCACCCCACTCTTCTGCTCATCAGGCATGTGCTTTCTTACTTCTCCCCCCATCTGTGATTAGTGTTCATGAAATGGGTCAAATTTCACATGCTGAATCCTTACTTATCCGCAGAACTGAACACGGACAACTAGAAGTAAAAGCTTCCTTGCATCGCCTTGTGATCATTCTTCTCCATTCCTCATTTTTCTTCCCAAAGATTGACTGTTTTTCAAGAGGAGATTGCAATTTAGCTGCTACAATCATGGAGTCTTTGGCATCTGGAGGACTACCACAGTGTCAAGTCTGTTGGTAGTTTTGTGCATCAGGAACTACACTGAAAGTCAGTTTATTTCACACAAGCTGCTTAGGGCTTTGTATGAAGCCATGCAGTATTGCTCATTAATCTCTGGGAAAACATCATCCACCCAAAAATGTAACATTTTTCTACACCATGCACAGTTATGCTAGTACAGTTCATTCATTCTGGTTTAGAAATTATCTTTCAGTGGCAGATTACAAAAGGCTACAGTTTAAACTACATACATTTTAAACTCTTCTATAAACCTTGCACTGGATTATTGTTACCTCTGCTTTACACCAGTGTAAAGGGCTCATTCACACAACACCCACTTGTTCCTTAATTTGTGTTTGATTTGTCCCTTAGCAATACATTCACACACCTGCTGATGCCCCTCCTTATTAGGTGGCCCCCTGCCCACACTCTTTGGATCAAGCGGCAGAGAACACAAGACATCAAGCCACACAGGAAGCAGTAAGGGTTACAGAAACAACTCAAAATGTGGGTTTGTGCCCACTCTAGAGAGCTGCATGAATGAGCCCTCACTCCACTGAAATGAAATTTGGAAGTGTCTTTATGACACTCGATTTATAAACCATTACACACAGAATGGACTCCACGGCCACAGTGCTCAAGTGACTTATTCCAGAGTAGTTCCACTGCAGTCTACAGGAGTAAAGTTTTCTGAAGGCTACGCTCTATCTAATCGAACAAGTTATGACAATTCTGGCTACTGCATTTTTTATTATTTATATAGCACCAGCAATGTTTTTGGCTCTGAATAGTTATGCTTAGAGACAAGACCACCCTATCCTGAAGGGCTTACAATTTAGGGTAGATGAGGGGAGGGAACAGAGGAAAAACAGAATTACAGCAATACTGCTTTGTGTAAGACCTATAGTATTTCTGAAGACATGGTATGTTGTTTGTTTTTTTTATTTGTTATCTTTTTCACAGTTCCATCATTCACTCCCCCCTCCCACCAGTCCTTATCAGGTAAGAATTAAATCCCAACCGAACATCCTGATATGCATAACAGATGTCCATTAGAGAGAGCATTTGTATGTCCAAGAGCGGAAATTAATATAGAATCAGATGATTTCACCCAATTTCAGCGGAATCTGCCAAAACAAATAGGAATCGCTGTTTGGGTCGATCATCATCAGAAATTCATTTCCAGTTATTTGGATTTTCAGTTGTGCAGTTTTTCAGGCATTTTGCTACTTTATTTTGGCTATTATGCATGTGCAGCAGCCAAAACGATATAATTAAACATCCAAACAACTGAAAATCCGGGAAAGTGTATACACAAATATCCATTTTGCTGACAGATATTCAGATGGCTATCCACAAATATGAACAATACCCCTGCCAATCTTGTTCACATGATGAGGCCTGCAAAGAAGTGTTCTCGGGTTGTTGTCCCAGTGTTGTGGAACTCCCTTCCCTTGGAGTTCTGTCAGACCCTGAGCATATTCTGAAGACAATGGGTGTTTTCAGACAAGACGGGGCGGCTTTCACCCCGTCCCAGAATCACCCTTCTGATTCCCCGCCGGAATCAGCCCGTCACGTCCAACAGATGTGCCGGCGGGGCCGTGCGGCGCAACGTGCGGTCGCACGACCCTGACCTCCGATGCTCCCCCGTCGCCCGCCCTCTGGGGAGACGGGCAGGCGCTACGGCCAATGCGGCCGCAGCGCCCGCCCGAATTGACCACGGCCCGGAATCCCTCTGGGGATTCCGGGCCGTGGTTGCCATCCAGATGAGATGGGCCCCTTCATCACCGCAGGGAATCGCATTCACCACGCGATTGGCGCCGCCCCCGCCGGTTCAGCCGATTGCGTCGTGAATGTCATTCCCCGCCGTGATTGACTGTGGTCAACATCTGAGGGGGAACTTCCGGTTCCCCAACAGACATTATGGGACCATTCCCCACCCCAGGGTATTGACTGTGGTTGAGTGTGATCTTGTAATGTCTGAAAATACCCAATGCCTCTTTTTGGCCAAGCGTTAAGGAGGCAGCGATAGGTCTGGGTAGAGAAGCGGGGGGCTATGGGATCTCTGTGTGTTTTTATGTTGTAAGTGACCCTGCACCTTAGAGGGGGAAGGGCAGAATTTAAATAAATACATTAACTAAATACAAAATCCAACATTTGTTTCAGCATTAGACTCCATGGGTGTGTGCTATATGTCAGGAGAATATATTGCTGAAAATGGAAATGCCTTTAAAGTTTGAATGGTGTCAAAGGGTGCAGCACTCTCGAAGTTCAACAGTTCCACAGTCCACTGTAGTTTGGTTTGGCAGGAATTCTATTCTCTGGTCTATTCTAGCCTTGCGTTCACACACAAGTCCTGGAACAGGTCCATATACTAATTCTACCTATGTCTAGTATTTGGTCAGACTCTAAAAGCAGAATTTCCTTACAGCAGTAACTGTAACAAAGTTAAAGACAGAACGGCTCTCCATTATAAACAAGGGAGTGCTGAAGCCCCGATATTGAGAAAACCGCTTGAGCTACAGTCCTGAAAATGTATCCATGGCTTATATTTGTGGGGACCATCATACGAGTAAGGTTTGAAGGAGATCCAGCCAGAAAATAAAAAGTTATTACCTTTGAAAAATTAATTGGTTGTGGTCAAAACGCACAGCGCCCCGACCATTTTGAATCATTGATATCTCCTCCGGCCAGACGAATTAAGCCCTCAGATTCCACAGCCTTGGAGCGTGAAATCTACATCAAGTGCTGTTGTAGTGTGATTAATGACTGGTGCAGCAAAACATTAAAGACTTTTTAAATCAGTTCTGCTGGCTAGCGCATGTGCAGCCGAGAAGCTGCCTACTGCCGCTTGCTTTAAGTAAGAAAGAGCGTCTGGAAAGGAACGTGACATTTTGGAACGTTACACGCCTTTTAGTCATTCACTCTGTGGGGAGGATTTTGAACCATTCATATTTCCTCCCCCAACACAACTTGAGCCCCCAGAGTTCAGAGGCTTGGAGGATGAGATTGCCATCGAGTGCTACTCTAACATGATAGTGCTCGGTAAAGGGAAAATCAAGTTATTAAAAACACAAAATTCAGTTCTACATGTCTGGAAGTTGAAAGAAAACTCAACTTTACAAAAAATATCCCAATACAATATCTACATAAGACAATATATAACCACTTACACTACACAAGTCATTCCACAGTGATATAATGTTAAGTGACTTTTCTTTGTTAGGTCTGGAAGATAGCAAAGAAAACTCAACTTTATATAACACATCCCCATATAACATCTACACAGCACAATAAATAAAATGAACAGTTTATAAAATGAACTGTTGAGAATATTATTGTAGATAGGTTTATACAATCAGTTGTATACAATGCAATTCTGCTCAAAAGGACAGAGTTAAGGCAGTTTGAGGTTTTGTAGGGTCAGAAAAGGAGATGAACCCAAGTCTCCAAGTGAAACCAACGTCTATGGATAGACATGTAGGCTCCATTTTACACAAAGCACCCAAGCTGGAACCTGCAGGATGTTTCTTGGCACATTCAGGATTCATGCGTTTCTTTCTAGGATGAAAAGGTACATGGTTATGGGAGACTCTGAGGGCACATCTGAACTACACAGTCAGCTGTTCTACTACCAGCATGTTTCACTATCCCATAGTAAGCCAAATCTCTGCCAAGTTATTTTGCTTACAACCACTTTCATGTCCTGATAAAATCTCAGACCTAGGTCTTCCCAGTCCAGTAGTACAGAAACAGAAATTTATGGACACCAGTGGCATTTGATCCCTGAACAACCCTAAAACCCTAAAAGTCTTCCTCTACATCTTGAGAATCTTGAGCACTGTGGCTGGGCTTGCGTATTTTTGCAGAAGATTAAATTAATTTTGATCTCCAAAGCAAACGGAGCAAGAGGGGAAGTTTTCAAATCTATTGCTGTAGCTGACTAGAACTTGGCAACAAGCAGGCTGTAATATACCATAGATCACTTCAGCCTCACATGGCCAAATTGGCCAGCACTTCAAGGAAAACAATGAGTAGGCAGCAATGACAGCCTTCTCTAGCATTCAGGAAGCAGAAGTCTGTCGTCTAGAAACACAGAGGTGACAGGGTATTCCTTTTCCAACAACTACATTGTCAAGGGACTGCTTTGCTATATTCCAGCTGCCAGGTATAGAGGACATTACAAAGCCAATAATAATAATAATAATAATAACAAGCATTTATATAGCGCAAGCAATGTACCTGATGCTTTACAAAGTAACTGAATAGACATGGTCCCTGCCCTAGGGCTAACAATCTGAGAGGTGGGGGCGAGGAGATGAAGGAAGGGGAACAGAGGGAGAGACAAGGAGTGTAACATTCACGAGGATGCGAGGTCCTAGGTGTACGCACTTGGCTTAGTTACCATCAAGAATGATGGCTGGCTGGTCCATGTGGTGAGGATTTGAGTACACAGACATTAGGTAACAGATTGTACTGGATGGAGGGTATTAGCAGGCGTTAAGTGAGGGGAGCAAGAAGTCAGGGAGGCCAGAGCAGAAGAGGTGGGTCTTGAGGAGGGATCTGAAGGTACGAAGGGAGGGGACGAGGGAGATGTGGGCAGGGAGGGAGTTCCAGGCGTGGGGGGCAGCTAGGGAGAAGGGATGAAGGCGGTTAGGGGAGCAGGGGAGGCGTGGGAGGGCTAGAGAGGGGACAGAGGAGGAGCAGAGTTCACGGACTGGAGTACAGAGGGAAATTAGCGCAGAGAGGTAGGGGGTAGCAAGGCTGTGAAGAGCTTTATAGGTGAAGACTAGGAGCTTGTGCAGGATTCGTTCAGGAAGGGGGAGGCAGTGAAGAGAGGAGAGGGGCTGCACGTGGTTGAAGCGACGGGCAAGGTGGATGACCCTGGCAGCAGAATTTTGGACAGAGATAAGGGGAGAAAGGTGAGAGCGGGGGAGGCCAGAGTAATCGAGGCGAGAGATGACCAGGGCATGAACAAGGGTTTTGGCAGAGGAGACAGAGAGAAAAGGGCGAAACTTAGCAATGTTACGGAGGAAGAAGCAACAGGATTTGGCAACAGAGTCGATGTAGAGTTTTAAAGAAAGGAGTGAGTCAAAGATGAAGCCTAAGCTACAGACTTGGGGGTCAGGAAGGATGGGGGGGAAGATAAGGAGTTCAGTTTTAGCCATGTTGAGTTGAGTTGACGTTGAGACATCCAGGTAGAGATGTCAGAGAGAAAGCTGGTGAGGCGAGCTTGAATAGATGGAGAGAGAGAGGGAGTAGAGAGAGAGAGTTGAGTGTCATCAGCTTAGAGGTGATAATGGAAGCCATGGGAAGCAATGATGGCTTTTCTTACATTGTGGAGAGGCACCGAAGGGTGAGAATAGCTTTTTGTAGCTGGTTAAATAACTACTTATCCTAGGGGGGTTAACCTAGTTTTTTGGACTTCATATTCCCCATGGTATATTACAGAGTACAGAAAACCAACAATGTGCCAAGAATAAGTCAAGTGACTAAGGGGATTTTTTTTTGGTGGGGAATGAAACAAATTTAGAAATGAAATGAAGTGTCAGTTGTGTATCTGTGGATATGATGCACATTTTCGGATAGCTATACAAATCATATCCTCATCCAAAATGGATATCCACCTAACCGCTTGGTTCAGTTATTTCATTTTGGATTTTTCATTTAGGATTTTAATTACTCCACTTTGATTGCTGTGTGTATACATAAAATAGTGCTAATACCTCAGAAATGGAGCAACCAACGTAACCAAAATGAAATACTAATATAAATCCATTGAACAAAAAACTATCCAAACCACATATCCAATGAATGAAAATGAACAGTGGTGATTATCTGCTTTGTTGGAAATGAACTGGATAGAGCAAATTCAGAGATATTTCATGAGCTGTTCCATTTCAACGTTGAGTTAAAATTACAAGGGTTTTTATATTTAAAAAATATCTCTTTCCTAAATAAATGTTTGAAATTTGAAAAACTAGAAGCTTCACACTCATTTTAGTTACAGCCTTGTCAAACAAGACATGCACTGGATTTCCAATTCTGATTCATGTCAACAAGTGCCATGTCCACTCAATCGGAATGTCATTCGAGCAACAGAATTTCAAGAGAAAACCTAAGGAGACTGTTTGGATGCTGGAGCACAAGATAAGTAACCACAGCATGCGCTGCAAGGAGGAGCTCTCTTACAATCATGATTAAACATTTGGATCCATGTTCCATATAACCAATATGCATTTGTTTCATCTCTTGATCCAAATGTCTAAGCATGTTCCTCTTGGCAGACCCAGTCAGTGCAGCAACACATTTTAGCATGGCTACCTTGAGAACATTCCCTTATCTTCTAACAGAACATAGGGACCAGCTTCCTCCACAGGAAGTTACATTACCCTGATCATAAGCTTACTTGCAGTAGACATCACTTGTCTTTTCATAAGCAAAATGAGAGGCATGCTCAGAAAAACCTGCATCAAAAGGCATCCTGGCCTGGAAGCCAAAAGACACCGCTTTGGTGAATTTCCAAGAGGAGATATTTTCCAGTAATACTCAACTGTTACCTTAATCTACAGAAATTCAGATTTTTAACTTCCAAAAACCTATCTAATCACTGAGAAAGTTGACGTATTCCAAATAAAAAGGCAAATTAAAAACAGCAGCTCAATTCAATGTGTCACCCTAGCTCACAGTTCAGAAGCACGAAAGATCTGCTGCTTCCCCAGCCTTATCACAACTTTTCCAACCCTACAAAACTATGATTTTATGCTGAATCGCTCTGCAGGCCAGGATAAAAGTTGGTGGTCCAGAAGTGGTCTGTGTGAAAGATACTCCCCCACCCCTCCTCTACCCTACAAAGAAGTGGAGAATCCTTCCCCTCCTGCAGGTTTCTTTGAAAATTATTACAAGTTCCATGGGCGGGAAAGGAGATGGGACATGGGTGTTTAAGGGGTGTGTGCAGGATGAGGGATGGAAGAGAAAGGTTCAGATCATGGATCGGTGTTATGGATCCAACCCTTATCTCAAGGATAGGATGCCCTCAACCTGCTCCCTTCCCCTGGGCTCATTCTTTCGGTGACTGATGACAGGGACTGGCTCAATGGACCAGATGCAGGAATTGTTAAGGGTCCAAATAAACCAGAGAGCCCCTGACCTTGGTTTGCTGCTGATAAATGTGAGGTCGGTAGCCAATAAGTCAACTAAGGTCCAGGAGATGATCCTGGACCAGGCGGTTGACCTTGCATGTATTACGGAGACCTGGCTGGACACAGAGTTGGGGCCTATATTGGCTGACCTTGTTCCAGTTGGGTACTCCATACAGCATCAACCTCAGCTGAGGGGGCCGAGGGGTGGTGGTGGTGTAGCCATTATTTTTTAAGGATACACTTTGTGAGGAGATTTCCTCTGAAAACTATCATGGGTATAGAGGGCCTTCATTTGGTGTTGGATTTGGCCGGAGACAGACTAGGGATACTGCTGATATACCAGGCACCCACCTGTATGGCAGTTTCCCTGTCCGCACTGACTGAGCTGGTGTCGGGGGTGGTTTTGCAGTCCCCCAGGGTGATAGTCCTTGGGGACTTCAATATCCATGTCGACACCAGTCTTGGAGGGGCAGAGTGTGAGTTCATGGCCAACACAGGCCTGTCTCAGAGGATGGTGGGCCCCACACACATTGGAGGACATACCCTAGACATGATATTTTGCACAGGCCTTGAGGCGGGAGATCCATTAGTGGGGGAGGCGTCAACAGAGCCCTTGTCATGGATGGATCATTATCTCCTCTGGGCTGGTATCCTGGTGCATGTCAGCCCCCGGAAGGGTGCAGAACCAGTTAGGATGGTTCACCCCTGACGGCTTATGGAACCTGGATGGTTCCAGACTGCTCTAGGGGATGTTTCCTCTGACCTCGATGGCCACTCACTCGATGACCTCGTGACCATGTGGAATTCAGTGTTGGTGGAGGCCATCGACTGGGTGGCTGGCTCCCAGGTGTTCGTTCCCGAATCGCCAACACCAAGGGTCCCCATGGTATACGGAGGAGCTGCGGCGGATGAAACGAGAAGGGTGGTGGTTAGAGCAACAGTGGCATCACTCGCATGCTGAAGATGACCAACTGCAGCACAGAGTCTGGTTGCGTACCTATGCCGTGGCAGTGTGGGCAGCAAAGAAAGTTTTCTTTGCTGCCCTCATTGTGTTTGCTAAGTCCCGCCTGGCGGAGCTTTTCCGGGTGGTGAGGGAGCTGGTCACTCCAGCCTCCCTCCGCCTGGATTTAGAGTCATCAAATGCTCGCTGTGATTTGTTTGTTGACATTTTGCAGATAAAATTGCTCAGGTCCACCACAGTTTTGACTTGACATTTTTAGCAGTGCGTGAGCCATAGGCAGTAGAAGCCCTGCCTTGTCCTGTTTTGTGGGATTAATTTTAGGATGTGTCGCCCTCAGATGTGGGGGATGCTCTGGGGACTGTTTGAGCCACTTATTGTGAATTAGATCCATGCCCATCCTGGCTGGTCAAGGCCAGCCAGGAGACATTAGGGCCGCTGCTGGCGGGGATTGTCAACAACTCCCTTGGGGAGGGCAGGGTGCCAGACTGCCTTAAGGAGGCAGTGGTGCAGCCCCTGCTCAAGCAGCCATCATTGGACGTTAGCATCCTGGCTAGCTATTGGCCGGTCTCTAACCTTCCCTTTTTAGGGAAGGTTATTGAACGGGGGGTGGCTCAGCAGTTGCAGGAGTATCTGGGCCGGATTAATTTTCTCGATCCCTCCGAGTCTGGTTTTCGTCCTGGATATGGCATGGAGACTGCACTTGTGGCCTTGGTCGACAACCTCTCCCATGAGTTGGACCGGGGTCGTTCAACCCAGCTGATCCTATTATATCTCTCAGCTGCATTTGATACTGTTGATCATGAGTTGTTGGTGACTCGGCTGCGGGACCAGGCAGGGATTGGCGGGACCGTTCTTGAGTGGTTCCACTCCTTCCTGGCTGGGAGAGTCCAGCGTGTGGTCCTGGGTGATTTTTCATTCTCTCCCCGGGGCCTCACGCGTGGAGTCCCGCAGGATTCTATCTTGTCCCCTCTCTTGTTCAATGTGTATATGCAGCCTTTGGGGGAGGTTGTGAGGGAGTTTGGTGTACAGTGTCATCAGTATTCTGACGACACCCAGCTTGATCTCTCTTTTTCATCCGACTCAGGCCCGGCAGTCTCAGTGCTTACCTGGTGTTTGGCGGCTGTTGGGGATTGGATGAGGGTGAGCCACCTAAAGTTAAATCCCAACAAGAGGAAAAGATGATGGTAGTGGGGAAGGCCGGGGGAGTGGTGACCCTCATCATTGATGGGGTCCATCCTGCTCTGGTATCTCAGGTTCTGAATTCTGGAGGTGCTCCTGGACCCGCAGCTCCGCTTGGATGTCCAGGTGGGGGCTGTTATGAAAGGGGCATTTCGCCAACTACATCTGGTGCATCGACTTTGATCATCCTAATGGGGATGGGCCGACGCAAAGATAATACCCCGGTGCTTTGCTCTCTGCACTGGTTGCCTATAGTCTTCTAGGCCCAATTCAAGGTGTTGGTGCTGACCTTTAAAGCCCTACACGGCCTGGGCCCCGCCTATCTCTGGGACTGCCTCACCCTCCGGATCCTGGATCGGCCCCTGTGGTCGGCCAGGGGCGTCCTCCTCGAGGTCCCCCCACTTTCTTGGGTGTCGACCTTGTGGAGGATGTTCTCTGTGGCCACGCTGCAGAACTCCCTCCCATTGGAGGAGGTCCGCCCAATTAGCGACCTCCCCTCTTTCCATAGACAATGTAAGACCTGGCTGTTCCGCTGTGCTTTTCCCAAGGGAGAGGGGGGTGGGTGGGGTATTTTGTTTTAGTAGTATTTTAATTGTATTATTGTTGTTTTAAATTGTTTTAATATGTTGTTAGCCGCCTCAGGATGCTTTTAGCAGAAGGGGGCGGCATACAAATTTTATAATAAATAAATAAATAAATGGACTGGATTTGGCCCGTGGGCCAGAGGTTCCCCACTCCTGCTTTAGGGTATCAGCTAATCATTCTGGGCAAGAGTTTAATAGCAGTATATTCTTTTTTAAAAAAAATTAGTCTGAAGAGAAGACTATTGCCATATCAGGACACCACCAGTGGGCATGTTTGTCCAGATTAGAGATATATCTGGATGCCAAAGGTTAATAATCCATGTCCAGAATAAAGGAGGATTCATGATTATATGGTGTTTGGAGTTCACAATTCCATAATATTTATTTATTTATTTATTTATTTATTGCATTTATACCCTGCCCCATCCTGAACCCAGCTCAGAGCGGCTTACAATCATAAAATACCATAAAACAATCCAATACCTAAAATAACATATATAAACATTAAAAATGTATAACACACATATAAAACAGGGCCTGGGACATAAATTTCTAGGGGTAGAGGGAATAAAAATCAACTACCCACCCCAAAAGGCCCGGGCGAACAACCAGGTCTTGCATCTTCGCCGAAATACTAAAAGGCTTGGGGCCGGTCGGGCCTCCTCCGGCAGGGAGTTCCAAAGACGCGGCCCGGCCACCGAGAATGCCCTCTCCATTGTGGCCCACCGCTTAATACGAGGGACCTCCAGGAAGGCACCCCCGGCAGACTGCAGGAGTCGCTCCGGAGCGCGGAGGGTGAGGCGGTCCCTGAGGTATGAGGGGCCGAGACCGTGCAGGGCTTTGTAAATCAATACCAACATCTTGAATCTGGCTCGGCACGCTATCGGCAACCAGTGCAGAGCCCGGAGCACTGGTGTTATGTGCTCCCAGCGACCCGTCCCCAAAAGGAGATGGACTGCCGCGTTCTGCACTAGCTGCAGCCTCCGGACCAAACACAAGGGAAGCCTCATGTAGAGCGCGTTGCAATAGTCCAGCCTCGAGGTGACGAAGGCATGGATGAGGGAGGCCAGGTCTGGGCCAGAGACGAACGGACGCAGCCTCTGCACCAGATTAATACAGTCATTACCAACCAACAACAGTCAGATCTAAGTCAATGCCACTAATACCAGTCAGATCTGTACAAGTCTCGAACAATAGCTAGGCATACTTCATCCAACAGTAATTCAAAACGTGTTCAACAACACTGGGATAAAATCAGGAAAAGCAAGATGTTCAGCAAAAGGAGTCTCAAAAGAATAGGTAAGAATTGGCAATTTAAAATTAGAAGTCTGCTGTACATGACACACGACTAAGACCGTGTCTGAACAGCAGAAAGGTCACCACCCCAAAGACTGCTTCAAGAGAAGAGCTTCTACTAGCATTCCCTCGCAGCCCACAATAAAAACACAAAGTATACACTAGCCTGCACAAGCTGGAGTCCAATGAAGACAGTCCAATTATATTTCTACCATTCAGACCACATTTGTTTCTATTCTGGAATCTCTAGCATGTTTTTTTTCGTGCCAAGAAAACAAACAAACAGCTCCGCTGGGCAAAGTTGGATAGATATGTCTGAGGTTGAAGGCGCCATGCAGTTCCCATCCAGTTAACGGGAAACCTGTGGCTAAGTAGTACAACACTTTCATAATCCATGTCCTTCCAGTGCAAAGAAAAACCCTAGTTTCTTGCAAAGTCCTAGTTGAGGATTTACATATCTTAGAGGAATATCGAAGTACAGAGTTTGAATTTGATAACACGATAGGCAAAGCAGACTGTGAGGAACTGCAACAGGATCTTACAACACTGGGTGCCTGGGCATCTAAATGGCAAATGAGATTTAATGTGGACAAGTGCAAAGTGATGCATGTAGGGAAAAATAATCCAAGCCATGCGTACACAATCCTGGGTACTAAGCTAGGAGTTACCAGTCAGGAAAAGGATCTGGGAGTTGGGACTGGTTGTGGACAATACAGTTAAATCCACTGCGCAGCAGCAGTCAAAAAAGCAAACAGAATGCTAGGAATTATTTGGAAGGGGATAGAGAATAGAACTGAAGAGGGCATAATGCCTCTATACAAATCAATGGTGCGACCGCACCTCAAATATTGTGTGCAGTTCTGGTCGCCCCATCTCAAAAAAGACATAGTTGAACTAGAAAAGATACAGAGAAGGGCAACAAAAAGATCACAGGCATGGAAGGGCTCCCGTATGAGGAGAGGCTTGGTAGGTTGGGGCTGTTCAGTTTAGAGAAGAGACGACTGAGAGGAGATATGATAGAGGTCTATAAAATCATGAATGGTGTGGAACTAATAAACAAGAAGCAGTTATTTACCCTCCCAGCTAGTACATGGGTCACTCCATGAAACTCATGGGTGGCAAGTTTAAAACAAATAAAAGAAAGTATTTTTTCACTCAGTGTATAATTGGGTTGTGGAATCTACTGCCAGAGGCTGTGGTAAGGGCCAGTACTATAGCTGAGTTTAAAAGAGGTTTGGACATGTTTTTGGAAGATAGGTCCATTAGCCGGTATTAGCCAGACAGAATCAGGGAACATGATGAGAGATGGGGGAAAACAACAGGGAATGGATCCACCATTGTGATCTGTTGGGTGCTTCTCCCAAGCCACCGTGATTGGCCACTGTCGGAGACAGGATGCTGGGCTTGATAGACCATTGGTCTGACCCAGTATGGCACTTCTTATGTTCTTAAGGCAAGTCTCCATCCATCCAGAGTAGGCCTGGAGCGGGAGCGCTTTTTGCCATTTTGCTGTTTACTGTTGACATTTTGACAGTCTTGCCACCGCTCCGATGGCATTTGGCATCAATTTACGGCACTCTCCAACATTTTGCAACAGTTCCAGGTATTCTGCAGCACTTAAGATAATAGCAACAATTTCCAACATTTCCAACAGTTTTACCGACATTTCCAACAGTTTTTCCGACACGTTAGCAACACATTCAGACACTTTGTCACAAGTCCCATAAAGTGTCAGAAAACGTAGCAGTTTCCAACAATTTCTCCACTGCCAAGAAATAGCGACAGGCAATAGCAGAAAGCGGCAGCAAGCATCGGAACAAGTATGGGGATGCTGTGTCCATGCCATTTCAGGAAAACGGCAACGGATGGGAGGTTTCTGACAGTGTCGTCGTCGTCGTCGGTCTCACCCTTATGGTACTGACACCCCAATCCATTGGGGGGGCAGGGGGGGAGCCATGTCAAGAAGGGGCGGGGAGTGCCATAGCCAAGCGCCTTGCAGTGTTAACATATCACAGTACTCTACAGTGCGAAAGGCCACCCAGTCACATCAGGTGCAGGCTCAGCTCGGGCCCAGTTGCACAAAATGGCCTAGGCTCAGTATGGGGTAGGCTGCTTCACCCAGAGACTGTGGGGTTTGACTGTGAGTCTCTGGGCTCTGAGGGAAGCCCTGATTTCTCTGGGTCAGCCAGGCCACTCATGGCTAGCCCAAGGGAAACCAGGGCTTCTGGGAAGCCATTTAAGAAAAGGGGAGGCCTTAGACGGTGGGCATACTCCCCCCAATAAATAAAAAAACAAACTGAAAAAGCAAGACATCCTTTTGAGGCAGGTTTGCTAACCAATACCCTGTGGTTCTGTCCCAGAAAGGTTTGGCTGCAATGGCAGAAATACAGCAGTGGAAGGAATCTACTGCTGCAAGCACTGAAGGGGTCCAATTCTATCCCCAGGAAGGCTGAAAACTCAGAGTAGAATCAGCAGACCCTGCTTTGCTGAAGGATATTCCACTTTGACTCCCAAACTTTCCTTATTACTTACAGTTTTAACAGCATTCGTGAAAAAGAAATCTTAGTTTGGTGAACACAGAGAAAATATCTGGATGTAACAACCTTCTTGGCCCAGCACTTCAGGGCTGAGGTTGCTGTTTTTCTCATCAAAAAGTTTCCCCATTTCAGTGATTAAAGTTTTGAGAATACTTTGAGGTTTGGGAGCCTCTGAATATTCCTGTCCATCAGTTATTACATTTTTAAAATGAGCCCCAAGCAGCTTCAAAAAGGAGAATCAAAATAGACAAGCAATAGGTACCAAAGCCAGAATGACAACGATTAAGGGTACGTGCTCTCTGGAAATCACTTGGCACCAGCAACTTTAGTGCTGAAGGTTAACACTATTTGGCACCCTTCGTGGCAGTGAGAGTCCTACCCAAGTGCATATTATTATTTATATAGTGCCAGCAATGTGTCTGGCACAGAACAATCATGAATTAGAAATACATCCCTGCCCCAGCGGGTATACAATCTAGGTTGAACAAGTTGAGAAACCACAGCTGCACATGCCTAGCTACAGGGGAAGAAAGGAGATCCTGAAGCATAAGTAGAAGGAGCAGTAGTCTGTTGGGGGTGAGGAGCTAGGGAAAGCCTGACGGAAGAGGTTGGCTTTTAGGAGAAATTTGAAGGTCAGAAGGGAGGGAAAAGAACGTATGAGTTCAGAAAGTGAGTTTCAGGCATAGGAAGCATCATGGGAGATGGAGCAGGACCACTGAAGGAGCAGGAGACTCCGAGACAGGCAAGGGTAGTGGCAGAAGCTCCCAGGTCACCGGAATGTAGAGGAAAATGCAGGCAGAAAGATAGGGAGGAGCAAGGCCACAACGAGCCTTGAAGGTGAGAACCAGGAGTTTGTACTGGATGCAAAGGGGCAGAGGAAGCCAGTGGAGGGAACAGGATTTATAAAAGCACGGAAGGCTATCATCAATGCTAAACAATTTGAGGACCACATTCCCATGTCGTACCGCAAAACAGCAGCTAAGCAAACATGTAACTTACCACTCAAAATATTATATGCGATGTTTATGACTTCTGCTTAGGTGGTCAGACCACTTACACCTCCTAAAAATGAATAGTCCAGTGGTTCTCAAAAACCTTTTCCATCGAAGACCCTTTTGCATCAGACTAAGTTTTTAATACCCCTTTCCTTTTTTATACCCAAGTTTCAAGTTATTATTCTGTTGGTTAGGTTAGTTTATGATTATAACAAATATTTTTGTAATTAAAAATGAGACTCACAAAGGAACCAAAAATAAACAGTCTGCAAATGTTACAAGTTATTTATTATAACCATTAAACTGTGTTGCTATGTTGTTTATCCTTTTTCCTGATGTTAATCTTTTCTGACATCTGAAATTCATATTTCTGGCTAGAGGAACAAACCCCCAGGAAGTTCCCAAACCCCATTTTGAGAACCGGTTTACTAGTCTTATATAAGCTTATTTATTTTAAACCCCGCCCCCCCATCCTAACAACTCGCAAGTCTTTAAAAATAGGCATTAAGAGAAGACACTTCATTTCCTGAATGAAGGCATGTTTGTGCTAACAGATAAAGGCACAAAATCTGAACTCCATTGGCTATTTAAAGATGTACTTTTACATTTTCCCCATTTGTACTCTACTAGCAGGAAACAGAATTAAAGTACAAATTGTTTCTCAAAGGCCACAATCCTGTCAGGCTTAGCCAGAGCAGGGCTTGAACCCAGGTCTCCTAGGCTCAAGGTAGGCTCTTTGCCCTCTTAGCCACCAGGATTTAGGACTGCCACCTATGCAAATCTTTAAGGAACACATATGAAAAATGCATCTTGCAGGGCTTGCATTGGCACCCCAGGCACCAATGAAGGCCCTGTAACATGTATTTTTCATACGTGTTCCTTAAAAGTTTGTATAGGTGGCAACCCTACCAGGATTGTCTAGTAGTTCTCCCAGAGCTAAAGGCTCATACTTCACCCCCAACTCTCTTCCCAACTGACTGGGCACCAGCTGTCACCCCATTGGCTGCAGTGGTCTATGTAAAGCACCCATAGAAAACATGAAATGTCTCCACAATACAAGTGAAGCCCAGCCCATGGAAGACATCCTCCCAGCGTCCCAGTTCCACAATTCTGCATCCCAGATTCCCAGCTCCCCTGTGTTCCTCCAGGTCCAAAAACTCCCTCGTCCGTCCTTGGAGACCCGGTGCTGGACTTGGCATATCCTGAGCCAAACCAGGCTCGCGTCTGACAAACCTCTTACTCCAAAGTAGCGCCACAGGGCTTCAATGGGGCTACTTCAGAGTAAGTGGTTTGTGGATCACAGCCAAAGGCTACACGCTAAATTGGACAATACAGAAGGGACATAGCAAAAATAAAGTAACGCAGATTACAAATTAAGATGGATGCACTGTAATCCTCAAAGGAACTACCAAGTTAAAATCCCAAAGACAAAATTTACCATTCTGTTAATAGGGCTGAAATGGAAAAAACTGGGTAGACTGCATAGTCAGCAGCTCTGTTCCCCATCTCACCCTCTGCACAGCGCCATATTCTGCATACATACTAAAAAAATCTTGTACCACACAGTGCCGCACCGTTTTGCACATGCACAACAAAGAATACTTTTTTGTGCATACACAAAATGGAGCAGTCAAAGCCACCTGATCTCTGCAAGTCATTTCAAAAGGGCAGATTAAATTCATAAAAAGACAAAGGGCTGATCTGCTTCAGCCCTATATGTTATTACCGTATTGATTACACAGATGCTCCACCTGTTTCACAAGAAATTATTTTTCAGTATGTGGTGGCTTATTTATTTTTTATTTATTTATTTATTATTTTATATTAAAAACTTGCTATCCCACCCATCCTGCCACAGGCAGCTCTGGGCGGCTTACAGTAAAACAAAGTAAAACAACATTATCAAAGGTAAACACCACATAAAAGGGAGGATAAAAATATCCATCATCACCCACCACCCTAACCCACTCCCTCCCCACCCTACCCTACCCATCAAAGGCCAGGTGGAACAGCCAGGTTTTACAACTGCATCGAAAAGAGGGGAGATCCGGGGCCAAATGGGTCTCCAGTGGCAGGGAGTTCTACAGCTGTGGAGCAGCAACCGAGAAAGCCCTCCCCATCGCAGCCCCCCCAAAAACTCAGGGGACCTCAAGGAGAGCACCCCCCGATGACTGTAGGGACCAATCCGGGACTCGAGGAGTGAGGCGATCCTGCAGATAGGTCGAGCCAAGACCGTTTAGGGCTTTATAGGCAAGCACCAACACCTTGAAGCGGGCCTGGAAGGCTATAGGCAGCCAGTGCAGTGACCGAGAACCAGTGTAATATGTTCCTGGTGGCCCAGCCCCACCAGGAAACGGGCCATCGCATTCTGCACCAGCTGCAGTCTCCGAACCGTCACCAGAGGTAGCCCCACCTAAAGCGCGTCACAGTAGTCTAGCCTAGAGATGATGAAAGCATGGATGAAAGCGGCCAGGTCAGAGTCCGAAGCATATGGCCAAAGCCGGCACACCAGATGTAATTGGTGAAAGGCACTCCTTTCCACAGCCTCCACCTGGACACCCAGGCGGAGCTGTGAATCAAGGTGCACCCCCAGACTCCACACCTGGGGAACCAGCATCGGACAGACCCCATCAATGATGGGGGCCCCCGCCGCCTTACCCACCAGCATCACTGCCGTCTTGTCAGGATTCAGCTTCAGTCGATTTGCCCTCATCCAATCCCCTATGGCTGCAAGACATCCAGTAAGCACCAAGACTGCCGGGCTAGGTACTGATGAAAAAGAGAAGTAAAGCTGGATGTCATCAGCATATTGATGACACCTCACGCCAAACTTCCTGACCACCTTGCCAGCGGCTGCATCTACACGTTGAATAGGAGAGGGTACAGAACAGAACCCTGCAGGATTCCACACGAGAGGTCTAGATATGATGGAAAATAATTCCCAAGCACCTGCAACTGCCGGGCCACCACCCATTCAATAACCTTCCTTAAAAAGGGAAGGTTAGAGACTGGCCGATAGCTGGCAAGGGAGTCAACGTCAAGTGATGGTTTTTTGAGCAGGGGATGCTCCACCACCTCTTTAAGGCAGTCCGGTACCCTGCCCTCCCGGAGGGAGGCACTGACCACCCTAGCCAGCAGCGGTCCTACTGTCTCCCAGCAGGCCTTAACCAGTCAGGACGGGCATGGATCTAATTCACAATAGGTAGCCCTAACACCCCAAAAAACATTCTCCGCATCGGCAGGGGTAACCGACTGAAACTGATCCCACAACATCAGACAAGGCAGGGCTTCCTTAACCTCTGGTTTCTACACTGCAAAAAGTGAGACATCGAAATCGAGGTGAATCCGAACAATTTTATCCATGAAGTAATCCACAAACATGTCACAGCGGGCACCTGATGCCTCCACTCCCAGGTGGAAGGAGGCCGGACTGACCAGCCCCCGCACCACTCGGAATAGCTCCACTAGATGGGATTTCGCAGATGCTACGAGGGCAGCAAGGAACTCCTTCTTTGCTGCCCGCATAGCCACGGCATAGGCTCATAAACTAGCTCTATGCCCCAATCTGTCAGTTTCAGCATGGGAACGACAACGCCGTCACTCCAACCGCCACCCCTCCTGCTTCAGCATCCACAGCCTCTCCAAGAACCAGGGAGGCCTATGGTGCTGCCACTTGGGAAGCCGACACCTCGGAGCCATCCGATCAATGGCCTCCGTCAGCAAGGTGTTTTACAACCCAACGAGGTCACTGAGAAGACGGTCATGAAGGTCAGAGGGTATTACCCCCAGAGCATCCCAGAATCACTCCAGTTCCATCAGTCTCCGGGGGCAAACCATAAAATGTTTAGCAAGTTTCATGCTTCATTATTTTTTTAGTCGGATTCCATTTAATACAAGCTAAATTTGCATATAAAGAAGGGGATTTCTTTAGTGAACTCAGGGACATCCCTAAATCTCCAAAGAACCCTCCTCTCAGAGCACTCCACTGGCTCTGAAGAAAACTCTGAAATACCCCTCCACACACTTACAGGACATTCCAATGAGCCCTTTGGAGCACTCCCAATGGGCCTCACCCTATCTCTGGATGCTCTGTCTGGCACTGCCCCTTTCCCTTGCAAGCATTCTAGTTGGTCCCACCCACTTACAGACTGCTCCAACCTGTGACGCTTGTAAGTTTTTTGCAACTGCCCTGTAGCGTGGCTAAAGTTATACACCTCTGCTTTAAGGTCACCTCAGTGTAACATTTTCAAGCTTCTCTCCAAGCACAAGGGCTAGAAATTTTTCTTTTCCAACAATTTCATCACAAGACACAGGGCCATGCACAATTGCTCTGGGGGCTACATGTTACACACCCCTAAACTGCTGTAAACCACCAGGTCTAGCGTTCCTGAACACCACAAGCCAGTTTTTCAAAAGCCTGTTTTCTGCCCAAGAAAGTACTGTTGCTTTGGAAAAGAGTCAGCACATTTAATCAGATAGGTCTTCGAAACTTTTTTATCTGCAGCCCAAAAGCACTATTTTATGTACCTTTCCAATTTGTTTGTAATATTGTTTGGATAAGAGTTTTAAACATTTGGTTATAGCATTTCGGTACAAATTAGTCAAACTTTAAATGTAAGTTTTCAATTTGCAGCTTCAAAGGCTTGCCAATGTCCCAGTCGCCTTTTCCTTGCATTTGAACTCTGACTCTCTAATTGCAGGGGAAATGTTATAATTAACAGAGCAGAGCTGTGACCCTAGTAGGTAATAACAAATGCCTAAAAACATGTGGTTAAGCTATGCCTAAGCACCAACTCTGTGCCCTCTTTCATACCTCCACACACGACTTGAACTGATTACACCTCGCGTAAGCAGTCAAATCTGTTGGTTACAAGAAGTTTAAAAGGGGAGTGGTTTCTATCCTGCCAAATAAGTTCATTAAAGAAAAATTTACTAACCCTCTTCCCCACCCAGACAAACATCTTTGGCACATTCAGCAATGCAGCTCTATGCTCACATCCCAGTACTGCGCTGTTTGTAACCAAATCCAAAACCACAGAAAGCTCACCTGGTTTTGTATTCCCTTACCATGTCAAGAACAGCCTCTTATTCCCTCAGAGCTAAGTGAGCATGGACTGGTTTATGATTTCACTTCAAACCCAGACAAAAATTTGCTGAATACGAGGAAATCCATTTACAGGTCTAATAAATGTCAAGGCTACAGGACAAAGCTGCCTAACGCTTCATGCGATAGCGTGGTTTCATAAGATGTGTTGCTAAGCTTCTTAAGTTCATAATGGGTGTTCCAAGGCAATTCTGTGGAAATACATCACACAGTGAAATCGCTGAAAACATCCCAATTCTGTAGCTGTTACTACAAACATTCATGCTGTTGTGTGCTCCAAGAGCTACCCAAGCGTCTCCTCTCATGAGCTGCTGCCCAGATACCATGTTTTTATGGGCTATCAGTTTACTGCAGACCAGAACTGGGGCACTGTGCATCTCTATACGTAACAGCAAATTTATACAAGCATCTGCTTATGACCATGATTTTCTGAGCACCAAACTGTTAAGTGTATTTGCGCAAACAAATAATGGGTGAATGCATATTTAAGCCAAAAATGAGTGGCTAGCATTACATCTGTAATACCTAGTATTTCTGGTTTCCATCTCACACTTCTCCATAAGTGAATGAGGTACAGTATATACAGGAAAGAAGGTTGTCCCGTTTTGTCTTCTCTGGCTGCTGTTTAAACTGCAGCCAATTTCTTTCCTTTTCTGCTTTACTAAAAATCTTTGTTGTAAAATACTTCAGGGTGGTTGCTCAGATTAGAGGAGACGTGAATTATTGTAAAAAATCTTATTTACGGTCCAAAAGGAGGATTCACCAGTGAGGTGGAACCTGCTGACTTTTTACATTAGTTCATTTCAGGGTCAAGAATGGTTTGTTTTTGTTTTTTTGTTAATTAAGTTTTTATTTTTGCCCTTCTGGGATTTGTCATTTGAATTGGTCATTTTGGGACAATAAAAGTGATGGAAATTTGCCAGCAGAAACCCCAAGAGCAGCAAATGGGTGAAACAGCAATGACGAGAATGCCTGTTGATTTGTGAACAGTCAATTCGTTTCAGCTCTAAGGCACACAATGCATGCGACTGAAACCTGGAAGAATCTGCAAACAAAAAGCTTAGCCATCTAACGGTACACAACATCTCATCCTTCACAGGCACTTATGTTAGTTGTGGCTATGACAAAGTACCGTGTAGACCATGTACCTCAACCTTAATTTGCCTCCCCACAATTTTTAAAGGAGATTATTGACGGTGCAAGTTAGAAGTAACAGCATAATTAACTCATGCAGCAACAGCCTAGATCAACAACCATTTTATCACTTAAATACAGTCCCAGTACACCAGACAGCAACAAAGTATAATCAACAAGCAGGGTCATGAACCACTCTGAAGACTGTGTTCCCACAGTTTGGGGACCTCCGTCCCAGGGGAAGAAATCTTATAACTGGTTATTGGTGAACTTTGGAGGCATTTCTTATGAAGTACCATTCTAGTTTTCAGTTTATGTACTGTGCTACCTATGTTAACAATGCAAAAGTAAAAATTCTGTGTTAAGACATCCAAATAAATGAAAGTTTTCTTCACCCAGCTCAAGTGATGTCTTTTGACACATTCACGTAAAGCAGAGATGAAAGGAAGTGGAAATTTCAAATTTTGCTGGTAAGGAAGATATTCTACATTGAATCAGACAACCCATATTTCTGCAGGTACCAAACTGGGTGAAAACATTAGTGGGGCAAGTATTTCAATTCAAACACTGAGAAATGCCTTACTAAAGAGATCTATGAATATGTGAAATTGGCTTTTGAAGAGTTCATTTCTATTTACAAAATTCCAATTGTCTCCCTATGCGTCAAAAAAATTTATGATGTGAAAGAGTTGGCTGCTTATCTCCTTATTCATTTCTGCCCACTAGAACAAATAACTGTTAAACGTATAAAGGTTGTGTGTGTATGAGGTGGGAAAGGTACATGAAACCTGCTGAAAAAATCATCTTCTCTGTAATAATAATAATACTACTTTTATTACTGGCACTGGCTATATGCCATGGCCAAAATAAAATAAATACAATCAATATAAATAATACATCAATAAAATAACATAACCCACTTAATGATGGAAAAGAAAAATCATTCAGACAGAGTCAGCGCTTACTAAGTTCTCTAGCCATCATAGCGAGCCTAAAAATTAAATCAGGACATTTTGACATTGCAAGAAATTGAAGCAACTGCTGAGGAGAAGAATAAGGCCTCTGCACAAGCCATGGAGCCAAATAAATCCTTCTTAAATACATGGTGAGCGGACAGACAAACAGTACATGCAGTAAATCCTCAATCTGGCCTAGATTACACGAGCATAACCTATTACTCTTCTCTGTAAGATTAAGATCAACAAACTAGTCACAGTTTCTAATACAGTTACGAATGGGAACAGAGAAAGACGGCTAAGTTTTATGAGCTTCGTTAGTGCTGCAGAGTTTACTTGTAAAGGCAATAAAAATGATGGGCGTTATAAAATCTTATTAATTTATTATTATTATTATTATTATTATAAGCATTTATATAGCACCAGTGATGTACCTGGTGCTTTACAGAGAATAAGATAGACACGGTCCCTGCCTGAGAGCTCACAATCTGAAGAAGACAGGGGGAGGGGGAACAGAGGGAGAGACAAGGGATGCAACATTAATGAGGATGCGAGAACTCAGGTACACTCTCTTGGCTTGGTTACAGTAAATTGGGAGTTTGCAGATAACAGGTGGGGGATAATCCAGGGTGGGGATGATTAGCAGGAGTTAGGAAGGGCAGAGTAGAAGAGGTGGGTTTTGAGGAGGGACTTGAAGGTACGAAGGGAGGGGGCAAGGCGGATGTGGGCAGGGAGGGAGTTCCAGGCATGTGGGGCAGTGAGGGAGAAGGGACGAACGCGATTGCGGGAGCAGGGGAGGCGTGGAAGGGTGAGGGAGGGGATGGAAGAGGAACGGAGTGCTCGAACAGGGGTTTGGAGGGAGATCAGGGCAGAGAGGTAGGATGGAGGGAGGTTGTGAAGGGCTTTGTAGGTGAAGACGAGGAGCTTGTGCAGAATATGCTCAGGAAGGGGGAGCCAGTGGAGTGAGGAGAGTAGTGGCTGCATATGGTCAAAGCTACTGGCTTGGTGGATGATCCTGGCAGCAGAGTTTTGAACAGAGATGAGTGAGGAAAGGTGAGAGTGGGGAAGGCCAGCGAGGAGGAGGTTACAATAGTCGAGGCGTGAGATGACTAGGGCATGAATGAGAGTTTGGGCAGAGGAGACAGACAGAAAAGAGCAGATCTTAGAAACGTTGTGGAGGGAGAAGTGGCAGGATTTGGCCACGGAGTCAACGTAGGGTTTGAAGGTAAGGTGCGAGTCGAAAACGAAGCCCAAGCTACCGGCTTGGGGGACAGGGAGGATGGAGACCCCGTCCCATATTGATACATTCGGACAGTCAGTAACAGTGGTGCAGGGGAGAGAGAGTCACCTTGCAAATGGCTAGAGCCAGGGTGCATAGACTTCTCCCCCACTGCAGGCCACTAGGAGAATTTTTACAAGCTCTGGGGGGACAAAGCAGTGTCAGCTGGGCAAGACCCACTGGAGCCCTTTGCAGGGAAAGGGGTGGAGTCTGGCACACCCTGTGGTGGGGGAGGGCAGAAGAGCACTTTGCAAGGAGGGTGGGAACTGTGAGGGCACTGTTCATTGTGATGGCCTGCCCAACAGAGTGCCTGCACTTGCTCTGTGCATCAGGCAAAGGAAAGAAGGCAGGCTGCATTGCGGGGGACGGGGGGAGGGAAGAGAAATGTATTTTACTTAAATTTTTATCCCACCCTTCCCTCAAAAGGCTCAGGGCAGCGTACAAATGGGCTGAATGGAAGGGGAGAACAAGCTGGAATTGGACCACAAGGGTTCCCTACTCCTGGTGCTGCAGCCACCGCCACCCCCAAACATGGGACATCAGTTGGACTGCAAGATTTGTTCACAAAAGCAGGGCAGTCCTGCCAAACATGAGACTGGTCTGGTGGGAGGTATGAAACCGCTCTCCCATCAAATGGAAAGGGCGAATGCTGTATCACAGCACAAGGGAGGGACAAGCAGACCAGGGCTTGGGATGGGTGGAAGGGGAGGATGAGTGGGCCAGATGGAAGACACGTGAGTTGGTGCTGGGAAGGGGAGTAGACCAGAGTCAGATGGGGGAGGAGGCAAGGTGAGGTGCAGGATTCAGTCACTAGGTTTTCAGACCACAGTTCAGGGGCTGAAAGCTGGCACCGCTTGAAACGTTTGGGAACTACTGCTGTAATATTTGCTGAAAAGATTTATTTAAATTTATATCCTACCCCTAACTATTTTCACAATTATTGTTTTTCAGGGACTCATGCCTCAATGTTATTTGCTAAAATAAGGGCATGATTAACTGATGCCCCAAGTGTCACAAAGGAAGAATATTTATATGTAATGCAACTGTAATCCACAAAATCCATAACCAAGCAGTCCCCCCAATATCTAGCTGTAGAGATTTCAAATTAGCTGCAGGCAGAAGGCCAAAACCCCGTTCGATCTTTGGCTTCAGCAATATCTCTTTCTATCAGACATCCAGCCTCCTAGTATCTGTGCAATAGGGTAAAGTATGGCAGGCCACATTGATGCCAAAGCAAAATTAAATGACAGTCAGCAGCATCTTTTGGAGACATCCTCTGCTTTGTGTATGTGACCGGGAAGCGGGAGGCAGAATTCCAAGAGCAGCAACCAGTGAAAACATCTGTGGAAACACTGCTCCATCAGGTTGAGTCTCAGTCACTGGCTAAGCTACTCCATCATACAAGATCAATCTTCTTATTTTCTGTATGGCCATGTTTAGCGCCACTGTAATAGAGAAGTTTCACAAAATAATGGACACTGATCCACATCTTCAAGATCCAGTCCAAGGCAAATGTTTCCGCTGAACAGCAAGACGACAAACCTGTATGCTCCCCATACGGTATAGGCATAAGTTGTGAGTCGCCCCAAGCAGTCTGTTGACGAGAGGGGGCAGGATATAAATTTTAATATAAATAAAATTAATTAAAGTTTGATTAAAGTACCATTTATTTGCTGAGGAAGGTAAAAGCAACACAAATTCCCCATGCTAGAAATAAAAAACAATAGAAATGCATGTGGAACAGAGTCTACGAGTAGCTCTTCTCTCTCTGGAAGAGTAGTTCCCAAAATGTTTGGCCAACAAAATACAATCAGTGTCAATCCTCAAAAAGGTCTCCTGGACCATGAAGTACACACTGTAGATGACTACATTCCAGCACATGCTCATTGTGGGCAATGGATACACATTTCAGCACATGCTCATTGTGGGCTATGGATGCACAATACATGAGACATTTGCCCAGATCTACTTCAAGGGGGCAGGGTGAGGGAGACAACAATGGGATGGCAATACTTGTGTGCATGTGATGCCTTGCCAGGAGGGAAGTTTCAGCCAGTACACATGCATTAGTCATCTGCTATCTCTCATCCAGAGAAGGCTGCTGCACCTACTGCAGACTAGAGTTGCTACCTTTTGCTGAAGCCATTCCTGGACACCTACCTGCCTTGGAAGAGTGGGTAAGTCAACCCCAGCGGAAGACTATTTGGCCTGGATCCCCCTGCACCCTACTTAGCAGTGTGTTGGGGCTGCTGCAGGAGCCACTGCTGTAGGTGTACAGATCCTAGTAAGAGAGTTACATCACCAGGTAGCCCCCCCCCCCCTTCATCCTCCACAAACTGTACCACATTGTCCAGCAACAAGATCTCACTAACGGTTCCCTGGGTCAGGAACATGTCTGAGGAGGAAATGAGGAGGGTGGTGAAGGAATCTAGTCACTGCTTCATAAAGGTCCAATTCCCAGACATTGAGCATTTGGGTTGAGTGTCCAAACACCTCCAGAATTCCTCGACTTGGCAACTAGACGAAGGACAGCCCTACAGTGATCCAAAACCTGCTTAATGTAACCACAGCCAATTCCATGGACCAGCTGCAGACCACATTTTGAGCACTACTGACTTATAAAAACTCTTCATGCCCCTTTTTTGATCCATACACACTGCATATTAGCTCCAGTACTTTGCAGAAATGGGATACTCCATCTGCAAACTCTCTCTCCTTATGGAAGAGAATAATCTCTTTCCCCTTCTAAAAGGATAGGTCCATAAATGACTTAATAGTCAAGTTGGAGATGGAGACATAGCTCTGACTGCCGGGAACTGGGAGTAAACAGATAATAGATCACGCCATTGTGACCGGTTGTGTTGTTCTCTGAAGCCGCCGACAGTGGTTAGTGTCAGACACAGAATGTTGGGCTCAATGGGCCCACTGGTCTGTCCCAGTATGGAACTTGTGTTCTCTAAATCTTCAACATAAGAACATAATTTAAAATTTCAGAAGAAAGCACCAATTGTTTTGCTTGCAAGTTGCCACTAAAGCCAGAAAATTTCCGTTTCTCTCTCACCCTTATCCTGTAAGCTCAGAGCTGCTCACAAAAACTGAAACAAGATTAAACACAGTAAGTAAGACACATTGCACAAAGTCCCCAGATCCTAACCCTCCAGGCCCCATCTTATTCCCACCCACCCACTCTCCTAGTTCTCACCAAATGTTCTTTCCCCACAACTGACCAGCTCATCCTACCCACTCTCACTCAGAAGTCCCTTCCTAACTTCCCCAAGCATGTCCTCTCCCGCCCCCGCAACACTTAAAAGCTGACCTCAGCTGATCCCTACAAAAACGGAAATTAAACACCAGGAACAGAAATATTCCACTATTATAAAAAGGTACATGTGAGTTTTGGTTCCTGAGACAGGATACAAGTGCAAAGCATTTCAGTGGTAACCCCTTCCCCAAAACATTTTCCTTCTCAAGCAAGAATTTTAAAATTGTTTTTACAGGACTGGAAAAATAATAAGCGACTGACATGCTGGCAGAAATAACTCAAACAGGAACTGGCAAAGGGCTAAGTAATACTTGCCATTTTTAAAGCTGCTTCCACATTACCAGGTAACATTCACAAAGCGCAAGTATTCACCAAAGGTTGTTCTTCTCTTGCTGCAAACTGAACCAAGCTAACAACAGCGAAACAGACTGAACGAAAAATCCTCTGCCTTCTACAGAGTGCCTAAGCACGTACAGCCACATGCCTGTTTAGAATCAAGATTTAAAACTTAGGGTTTCACAGTGTGGAGCGACTCTTGTAAACCGACAGTGTGGGCTTTTAAAAAGCTTTTATACGATTCACACAAAAATAATTTCATCCCGCTGTTGCCAGACCACCACCAGGGGGTAGGGACGCAATGTGTTCTTAAATTTAAAGTAGCAGGCTGGAAGAAATTTTCTTTCCACCAACCAATTATATGCCGTTATCTCCCTCATAATTCCAGAAGACGGTTGCCTATAAGAAAGAGGTCTTTAACTGCATCAAGCTGTGTCTCCTACAGCTTCTCTCTTTCTGGCCAATTTAGGACTCTCATCAGGTTCCCTGCTAGACTATAATAGAAGGTGGGAGCGGAGGGATCAAGTATTCTGTGTTTTGGAAACAGGCAGCCATTGGTTATATTCTAAAGCACACGCTGTGGAGTTCAAAAGCAGTCTCACTCACACGTCTGTTGACTCCTTGTGTCAAATCCCTTTTATTCAGACAGCGGCCTATAGCCCACTTCTTAGGAGAGGGTAGGGGAGACAAAATATATAAAATGAATATTTATTTTGGGGAAATGAAGTCAGAAAGAGATTGTTTAGTTTGGAGTGAAGTGGATATTAAAAAAAACTGAGTAGACAAAATGCATCCAATTCAGAATTCAACATTGACATTTGTTCAGCACTCAACTCACTTCTACACAGTGAAAGTCACAGGATCAGATCTATTATCTGGGCAGCTTTGGAAGCCATATTTCTCAGGATGGGTTGGGACGGGGGAAGAGAGGAGGCCAAGAGGAAAGTGGTCAATTTTCTGGAGAGCAATTGTTTTTTTAAAAGCCACTGTTACAAAAGTGTACCCATGACTATCTCTTAGCTTCCCTAGAAAACTCCAGCAGCCACCAAGATTTAGAATACAGTTTTCAGCATCTTTGCTACAATGAAGCATTCTTTCCTTATTCCAACACAAAATGTTCATAAATCTTTAATTACAGTATTGCAACCAATCCACGCTAATAAGGTAAAGGCACCCTCTGGTTTTCCTTTTCATAACCTGGCTGGAATGCTTTAGAATGAAAAACACAAGCTGCAGGTATTCTACAAGCACTGAGTCATTAAATGTTATTTAATGTCCCAGAATATGAGAGAGAGACAACAAACATCATGTATCATGGCCTTGAAACCTTAAACTCTAAGACCGCAATCCAGCTAAGCATACCGCCAGCATGCAGGCAGCATTAGGGTCTGAACACCTGTATATTTGTTAGTGGAAGTCCTGGGTCAGGGTGGAATGCCGGTAGTCAGGATGCTACGCTGGTGAGGGAGCCCTTTCTTCCCCTCATCACCATTGACCACGCCCCCTGCTCACAGAGGCACGGGGCTAGGCAGTGAACCACCTGCCCAAGTAAACACCACACAGGGATGCCATAGCAACCCAGGGTGCCACAATGCCACTCCTAAGGGGCCAATACTCCTCTAGGCTTTGATCCCTGATGTTGTAAGGATCATCTGCGCCGCCCCTGCACTTGGTCCAAGCAGTAGCAAGGGCAGCACAGCAAGCTGCTTTTTCCAACGTAGTCGGTGCAGCTGCAGACGTGTTTGGGGGGAGGGACACCATTCAGCGTGCTCAACCACCCCCACACGTCCCCACCATTCCCCCATCTGGAGAGAAAGCATCACTACCACTGGCTTGTCCCCAGAACCTGGCTGTAGCATACTTGTAAAAGATCTCCCTTCAGACCCTGGGGAACTGAGCTCCTGTCCTGGGCTCGGGCTCTCCCAAACTCTGAGAAGGATAACTAATCTATCAGCTGCTGCCCTATGATACAGTGCTTCTGCCTCTTCTCACAAGCCAGAGAAGAGTCATCGATTAGTTGCCCTTCTCAGCATTTGGCAAAGCCACAGCCTGAGCTCAGAAGCTCCATTTCCTGGGTTCTGAAGGGAGATTTGTGCAGGCTGCTGTAGCATACTTGTGCACAACCCAGATTCCTCTGTGCTGGAGTCCAGGGACAAAGCAGAAGCATTGCTGGCTCCCTGCAGGGGGAGGAAGCACCGGGTTCCCCCATGTGGCTCAGCGCCGGTGGAAGGCCACAGAACACAACCGCACCCAGCCGCTTTAGGTGGGATGAGAACAGGGCAACACGTGGGGTTGTGACTTGTCACACCTAGCTGCAACAGCTCCCCACACACTCCCCATTATGCTCATACCCTGTTCCACACATCTGGGGGATGGATAGGCATGCTGCGTCTGTTAGTCTGCTGTGTGTATGGATCTCTCCCCAAGCCCCTGCCTCTAGAGCTCCCTGATGTTGTATTTTTGTCAGGAGATCTGTAGACAAGCATGCTACAGCAGCCTATCACCTGCTTGCATTCCCAGTCCGTTTGCTGGGCCCCACCCCCCTCAGGGGTCCGACATGCCAGCAGGGGGATGCCGGGCAGCGAGCGCAAGTGAAACAGTGCCTCCTGCTGGTGCATCCTCCTCCCACACTGGAGCAGAGCTGGATTGTGGTCTAGATGAAAATAATACCCACCAGTGTATAACACTGCCTGCCTGCCTGGAACCCAGCTAGGGCTGAGATGAAAGCAAGTGTTCCCGTTCTACAGGAAAATCCCAACTTTTCTGGAGCACTTGCGAGTGTTGGTTGGTACTTCCATCAGTCTCCACTGATTCTGCACTTCCACCATTCGAGATATCAGTACCTGTGATTTTGTGTTACTTTTCTGACAGTTTTACAGCAATGTCCAGCACTTCTGCATCTCCACAGCCCCCAGGGATGCATAGGGGCCTAGGATCGGCCCTGTAGCAGCTCAGTTCAACTTGCAAAAAAATGACAAATGGCAAAAAGAGTGGGAAAGGTGGTAAATGTCCACATCACGCAGATTAAGGCGAATGACCCATTTCCAATGGAAATGGCATTTGCCACAATTTGTTGTTTCAGGCCTAGAACCAGCCCTACAAAGGACTCCTGCAGGCGATGATGTTTTAATGCCCCAGGACCTGATACCATAGTCTCCATGTTTCTATGTCAGGACATTCTGAGTAAGTGCTTTATTATTAATGCTGTGCCCTGCTAAAGAGGTAAGCCTCAAACACAGAGCTAAAAACATAGGAAGATTAAGTTCGACCAGCCACAACACAACATGCTACCACTATGCCTGCAAGTGTCTTCCCTTTGGGAAAAGCCTAGAGCCACAGGTAGTAGGATTCTACTGGTGGAAGTTAAATAAATCCATACACTTAAACTTCTTCTAGATCTACATAACTGAGAATTTATCTATCCTTTGTTTATTAAAGTATAGTCCTGCTGGGTCCCAATCTCCCCTCACCGGCATATACATTAGTTCAGGGCCAATAATGCAGTTCCCAAGCTCTGGAATGCCTATACCGAGTGTAAAGGGGATAGATAATTGCCACAACTGCCATACTTTAAACACTGGGTGATGTGTTTTGAAGATCTCGCAGGTTACAGTGCTTGCCTTCAACTTTTCAATTGTTTTAAATAATTACTTTTGTCTCCATATGTGCAATATGCTACAGTCATTTTCTCATTCCCCTGATTACAGATCACAATAATATTGCCTGAGCCCTTTGAGTGATATGCAGAAGACGTAATCAAGGCATACAGCAAAAGTCAAAACTCATCTTATCAAAGACTGCAGCAAAATGATATTAGAAACAGACCTGACATGAATAATCCAGAAAATGAATCTGTTTGATGAATTTGCCCACTTCAGATGAAGTGGATGCAGATTTATTTCCACTTATTCTTTTCTGACATTCTGTCAAGCAAAAGAGTATCCCATTTGAACCAAACAAAATAGTTGAAGTATCCATACTGAAGCTACAGAAGATATAAACAGATTTTCTTTTTGCTGCACATATTTACTCAAATATTCAGATAGCTATCTGAAGTGGTGAATCATCAATATAAATTTTGGTGTTTGTATTGGCTTTAATTAAAGTTACCAATCCATGGTAGTGCTAAGTGCAGATATTACTAAAGATGTGACCAAGAGGCAAAGCTTGAGGAAATTCTGACTCTGAGACAATTTCTAAGGATTTAGATCCTGACCTTGGGATCATTCCTAATCAATCAGTTTTATTTATCTTGAGGCCAGGCTTATTTACCATACAGTACTATCTCTTGTATACAAGAGATACTAGCTGTAACCAGACAGAACAGTTTACTCAATCCATATGGTTGCTTTTACGAGTTGTCAGAAACATAACAAAATGGAGAGTGATAATTGACATGGTTTAATTTGTTGTGACAGGGGGGTCTTAACCACATGGAGTAATCCATTTGTTAATTAGCCAGATTAAGTAGCATTAAGTAGATACCTCGACTAACTAATAAGAGAAAATGCCTGAGAGTCCACAACTGAGCATATGTCCAAAGATTGGGTACATGACAGCCGTAACCACTAATCCTGACAGATGGGTCTGGTGCTCTGGGTGTTCCAAGCACAGTGACCCACAGAATGATTAGAATCTCCATGGGCCTAATCCTTCTGCAACACTGACGGCAAACACATTTACCTACCAAATGCTTAACAGTTAAACAAGGTTAAGTTTAATCATGTTAACATTTCCAGCAAAACCACCAACAGCACAATGAATACCCGACTCTCCTTGCATAATGTGCTCATCATAAGCCTATTATTTTTATAGTGTATGCTAAACACAGAAACGTAAATCTTCTCTTGCCTTCTCTGCCAAGACATCCATACTAAATGGATACACTGCCTCACTTCTCCAGGTGAGAAGCATCAGGTTAACTTTTGTATTGTCAGCAACCCACATATCTAGTTGTTGGCTTGCTTTACAGTGCCTGGCACAAGCTCATAAGATGGTTGGATATTTTTTTTTTCTTTAAACCCATCTCACTTTGTTCATACTAGAAAAGCAATAGATGAGAATTTACTTCTAGATCAATTCACATTCAATGAAGTTTTCCATATTTTCTTGGAAATAAGTTTATGTCTGATCACATCAAATTTAATACAGAGCAATAAGAACACACCATACTGAAATGCATGTTCACTCAGGTTTCATCAAACTGTCTTAAGCCACTCTCATATAGCGTATGGAAGCTTCTTAAAGCCAGGGCTCAGCTAGGGTGGGATGGGCCCTTGTGCACAAGATGGAATGAACCCCAACTCCCAAGAAGGAGCCATCATGGCAGAGAGAGTGGGTCAGGGAGTTGCCAGAGGTGGGGTTTGGCAGGCTCACTGGAGTTCTCTGCAGGTGGGTGTGCCCGTAGGCTGCCAGACCCCCATGTCCTCAAACTCTGGTGATGAGGAGCAGCAGCAGGCAACAAAGATGTGCCAAGGCTTATGGGTCTCCCAGGATCCAAAAGGCTAAAGCAAGGAGGTTAAAATCTTCCAAAAATAGCCAATGGTGTCCATAGCAGACAGAAAATTAACACCAGATGCTTACCTTCGCTGGTAGCGGCATTCTTGTGGGCTTTGGTCGGTGTGTGATCTGTACTTGAACTCACGTCGGATGAGATGCTTGAGCTGCCTTTGCCTACAGGAAAAAAAAAGAGTGAGGGGGAGAGAAGCCAGCGTAAGTATCAATAGCAAGAGGGGAAACTATTCAGTATCAGAGCTTGGGGCAATGCCAAGGATCTATGAGCATCAATTTAATTATCTACCATGAACTGCGTGAAACTCTGCTGGGGGTTGCACAGTTTTTACATTATAAATGAGCATTAGTATAGCCTTCAAGCTCAGGCCTGCTTTCTGTGGGGAGTGGCATTAACGCAAATAGAGCACCTCTTGCACTCTGCCTCAAGTTGCTGCTCTTGCCAGGTTCTTAGGGCCCACATCCTGTCAGAGACTCTTGCTTCACCAGGGTTCCTATGGCACTGGCAGCTGCTGTGGCCCCATCCCCCATGAGAGTGGTGGTGGCAGCAGTGGGGGGAGAGGGGGTCCTTCAGGAGCAGCAGTCAGTGGTAGCAGTGGCCCCGCTCAGGAAAGGCGACCCCCCCCTTCTGACTGATGATGACAGTCCCTGGGCTCTGCTTCCATTTTGTCTCTGTTCCTTGATCCTCCCTCCTGCTCTGAGGCCTACCCCCAGTGATTAACCCCATAGCTATGCTACACCACTGAACTTAAGCAACTTTATGTACTAAGGGTTACAAATTTCATCTCATGGTGATGGAGCTCCTGCTGCAGATTTGCTCGATTTTCTCTACACTATTTTAAAAAGAGGGGGGGAAAAGACATGAAAATCACAACTATTGGTTCAACCTGAAAAAAATAATTGCCAACGCACCGAAGGAGACAGGACACAAGGAATGGGTTTAAAACGGCTGCACTCTTTATTCAATCAAATCAGAATTAAAATTGGTGGGGGGAAATCACCTATTGCGATTTGGGTCCAGTACTTGAACAATTAAACATACAGCAACTCAGGGTTTCGATATACCCTCGATTACCACCCCAAGCACAAACTCAGCACATCTCCCCTTCTCTGTGGCCCCTTGTCATGGGCGAGGACCACCAAATTCCTTCCAGACCTTCCAGTAAGGATGAGGGCACCTATAGCCAGGGGACCATATGCGTCCCTACCGCCCTCGCTGGACACCCCTCCCAGGGGGGCCACCCTGCAGCTTGCCGTACCCTGCTTTTGCGACTGGTGTGGTCTCCCCATCTCTTAAGGAGATGACTTGTACTATACTACTTCTAACCTACTCTAATCCACAGTACTGGACCCCTGCCAGAGCGCGACAAGTTAAAACAGGCACACCACCACCGTTAATTTCTAAGGGGATGAACCCATAGCCAAATGCCCAACACTGTGATGAAGGCGAAAAACAAGAACCTTTTTATGTCCAATTAAGGTTCACATAAAATTCCTTCCTGGCCCAATATTAGCGACCGGTAGGGACCCACAGTGCATGGGGAGGGAGGGACGGTGCTGTTTCTTCTGGCTCCAGCCTGCAAGTGGGGCTGTGAGTCGCCGGAGCGCTAAGCACTGTAGGGCCCGCCCATCGGGCGAAGCCCACATGACCCTCATCAGCCTATCCTGACCCACCAGGGTTGCCTAGCAACCCTGGCGGGGTTCTAGCCCCCAGCATGGCCGCCTCGTTCTTCCCGCCTTCAGGGGCGTGCAAACCCCCAAGGCGGGAATCACTCCTTGCCCTGTCCCCTCCTCATGCGGGTGCGGCAAGGGGCCTACCGCCCCTCACCCCCGGAACGGCGGGTGTGTGTGTGTGTGGAGACAATAATTGTGCCTTTTTAAAAATAAGAGAGTTCACAGTTTGCTGCTGACCAGCAGGAAGCCAAGAATATTCCTGCCCCTTCCCACTATGCAAGCCTGGGACTTTTATGGGTAGGAAAACCCCACCACTGCAGCAAGACAAGACCCACTGCACTACAGGCAGGGGGAGGAGCACTCTTGGGGGGGGGGTTCTGCTTATTAGTAAAAATGCAGGAGTGCTACCCCACCCCCAGAAGTCCAGTGCTTACATTGCAGTTAGGAAAGGGAGTGCTGCTGCTTCTCTGATGACAGCAGACCTAGTCAGGCCATTATTATGTCTTCAACAATGGCTAACTCACAAAGCTTCAGAGGGAGTACACAACACTTGTGCTAGGCAAATCTAGAATAACCTGCACAATAGTAACTGCTCATCCTAAAATCCTGAGTCAGATTGTCTCACCCCAAATCCCTCCCTCCTCCTTGTCATCCATGTGCCACATGACATAGGTACAATGGGGAAGCCTGTGCTGCTACTGCACAGCTTATCCATGTTCTGATAATAGATTGGGCATATTAAAAAGGTATATATTAAATATATAAAATCCAAGATATGCAGTAAAAATATAGAAGTTGGGACAAATATTTTATTACAAGTTTAATTGAATGTAAATGCAAATGATTTGAAGTATGCAAGTTAAACCTCCTTCAGCATACTAACATCAGAGCTGCAGTGTTGATCTGCCTCCTAGAATATAATAATAATATATAAGTTTATTGTATAGCACAATAGCTTTTACAAAATGCAATAAGATAATTATGATTAATTAATTAAATAAATAAATAAATAGAACAGATAAAAATAATGGCATTATTACCGTCTTACATCAAATATAACCATAAACCAAACAAATCAAGATAGTCCCACTACTAACATTATTTTTTAATATTTTTAATATTTTTATAATATTTATGTGAATTTTTAAAAAATTTATCGTATGTTTTAATGTTGGAAGCCGCCCCGAGCTGCATGGCAGGAGGGACGGGGTAGAAATTTATAAAATAAATAAATAAATAAATAAATAACACCAGGATGGCCATCACAGGACCTACTATTGATTCTCATATGGGGTTGTTGCAACTTCTTATCCCATCCCTCCCTTCTACTTAGCCAATCTGTAACAAATACCCGGCCTAGGATAAACAGTAAAGGTAGATCCAGGACCTTCTGCCAGCACCCTAGGAGCCCTTCCCCTCATCCACAATGACAGTGGGTAAGCACATCCTTGGCTCTTCAGCATAGAGGACCTTATCACCAAAGCAGAGAGAGCAAAACTTGCCACTGCTCTCGTTAGGCTCGAGTCCCTTGGACTCGGCATTCCCTTCAATAACATTTCCCTGGAATTTACTCGGAAAAGGTGAAGGAAATTACCCCAAAATCTTAAACGGGGGCCCGCCAAAGTGCAACTATCTAGGAGAATATGAGCCACCGTATCCTCCTTACCCGATTTATACAACTGGCAGGTCCTCATAGAATGGGGAGTACCCCTATATCTCCCCTCGACCGAAGCCGAGGGGAAGGTGTTAGTACGTAGTTTAGTAAACACGATTCGTCTAGGAGGGTCATGCCAGTCATAAAGGTAGGTAGATACAAGAGATTGGGGCCCAACAAATTCAATCCCCGGCGCCACTTTCTGTACAGTCAAAAGAGCCTATTCCATTTGTACCATTTAGTAAAGCAATCTTTGGCGTACAATCTTCTTGGTGGCCTGAACACTAGTTTTAAAAAGAACCTCTGGGGAGAACCCTAGATATTGTAGCTGGAGATTAACCTGACTCCGCCAAGGAGTAAGCAGCCCTGATTCCAGTGCCATTGATAGAAGCGAAACCTCTGTCTGGGAATATGATAACAGTTTGATGTAGTAATTGAATAACTGTTGTAATAGCAGTACTCTCACCATGGGGAGCCCAGTCTCTCACCTGGCAATTACCTGGGGGATACCTTGCAGGACTCCCAGGACAAATGCCAAAAACGGGGTTTGGATACTCTCCAACTTATCCACAGAATTAAGGCACCACGCTGGGGCAGCATAAAGAGCTTGGCCCAGCACCTTCGCCTTAAACAAAAGCACTGCTGAGGCAATCTGTTTTCCGCCCTGGCTGAGATAAAATTGTTTAATGGCTGCCGAAGTTTTCCTTGCTCTGGTCTTGACTGAATCACAGTGTGGCTGTCAACTAAGATTGGATGAAAAGGTGACCCCCAAATACACAAACCTTCGAACAGACTCAATTCTTCTACCCCCGATAAGCCAATTTAACTCCAGTTTACGGGACCTGTCTCCCGCCACCAAGATTTTAGATTTCAAATAATTAATAGCAAGTCCTTCCCTATTACAAAATTCATTGAAAAGGACCAGCTGTCTCTTAAGACCAATCTTTGATAGGGATAAAAGTACCGAGTCGTCTGCATACAGCAAGATTGGCAGGTGTCTCTGGCCAATCCGCGAGGCATGAGTATCCTTTGAGTTCAAATGCTGAATCACCACATCAAAATACAGGTTAAAAAGAAGTGGGGCCAGAAGGCAACCCTGCCGCACCCCTCTCTCCACCAATACTGGTGCTGATAGGGTTCCCCCTGTACCTGCCCGCACCTGTACACAGCTTCCCGTGTGGAACCTAATAACTAGGTAAAGCAACCTGAGGTCGATAGACGTGACACTCAGCTTAGCCCACATGCGCTCCCTGCTGATAGAATCAAAGGCCTTTTCAAGGTCCATAAACCCAAGATATAATTTACTATTATAGGCCGTATGTTTCTGGATCAAAGCAGAGAGCAGCAAAATGTGGTCCACTGTGGACTTCCCGGCACAAAACCTGGCTTGTTCGAATGAGACTAGGCCTGATTGACTCACCCAGCTCTTTAGTTTATCCAACAATAGCCGGGTGAATAATTTCCCAATCACATTAAGTAAACTGATCGGTCGATAGTTTGCTGGTAGGTGGGGGTCCCCCGTTTTAAAAATTGGAACTAACACACTCTTCAACCATGAAGAGGGAATTTGCCCAGACCTGGCTACCTGCCTCCTAGAATAAGCTTGATGCAAGGCAGAGTTAGACAAACATCTCCACCTTCACAGATGTACATAGAGCTACTCAAGAAGAGAGCACCTAAGACAAACCAGCTGAGAAAAGGCTGGAAGAATTGGGCGTGCTAAAGAAAGACAGCCCGAGGGGGGGGGGGCGGTTTTCAAATATCTAAAAGGGTATCACAAATGATGGTCAACACTTGTTCTCTGCTGTCACAGAAGGTAGAAGAAGAGGAAATGGGATTAAATTGCAGCAATGAAGATTTCTGTCCGATATCAGGAAACCCTCCCTAATGGAAGAGCTGTTGAGCAATGGAATGGAAGTTGAGGAACCTATTTCCTTGGAGAGTTTCAAAACCTGGCTAGATGAGCATCTGTCTGCAATGCTGTAGGCAAAGAGTCAGGCCTTGGAGCAGGGGCTGACTAGATGGCTCTCGAGGTCCCTTCCAATCCTACAGTTCTATAAGACTAGATCTGGTTCTATTGCTTCTCCCTTAAAATGGGGATGGGGAACCTTTGCCTCACAGGGGGCTTGATCCTTCCTCCCTCCAGATAATCCTGCAGGGGTGTGCCTTATCCACTACCATAGGGGGCAGCACACCCGTTCTCCAAAGCCATCTGGAAGCTGGCCGGCTGATGGTGGCCTATAGCGTGTGGGCTGCAGGTGGCAGAACTGAGGCGGAGGGAAGCTCCTGTGGGCCAGAGGCAGATGCCTGTAAGCAAGAAATGGACCGCAGGCTGGAGGTTCCTCACCTCTCCCACAAAATAAGGTACATCTGGCAACCCCAAACAGAGCAGACCGGTTTAACACTTTATGTTAACCTCATACAAAGTACAGGGTGCAGGTGAAGGCATACCAGTAAGACAGTGCTCGGCTCGCTGCACATTAATAACCAACAGACCAGAGTGAAAAGCTGTCAGAGGGGGGGCAACGAGGACATCTCCAATTAAATATAACTTTGGGCGGGGGGGCGTGTTTGTAAATGGCAACTGTTCAACAGGGCAGGATTCCAACTGCTGCTTTCAAGTGGTGTGGTTATTGGGCAGGAAAAAATATCTGACAAGTCAGGATATAGACATGGTTATTACTTAAAAAGGTTAAGTTTAAAGACAAGCCCCTTAACAGAGTTACAACATTTCCTTTTTGCACAGCTCCGACTAGCTAAGAGTTACACATCAGTGTGTCACATCACCTAAACAGGAAAGTAAAACAGCTGCCACTTCCTCTCACCATTACACATCACTTAAAGTGATGCAGCATTCCTTAGCAGTCACAAAAAAACAAACCAACAAAAAAAAACCCCAGCTTTTACTTGCTTTTCCCTTCCACAAATCAGGACAACGCAATATTCTTAAATCAAAACTGTATTCCACTCTCACTGTGCTTCACGATAGCATGGCTTCTTTGTTCATCTGGGTTCACAATTATCATCAGGGACCCATGCCTCACTGTATTTTTCCCATTGGTCCCTATACCATTATTATACCAGAAACTTGTCCTGCACTGAACAGTTGCGATAAGAGGTATGTCTGTCCTGAGAGGTTTACAATCTAGAATGGAAAAGGTGAGAGGAACATACGGAGAGGCAGGAATACATTCATGAAGTTGAGGTCGTAGGTGCACATGCTTAGATTAGTTACAGGGATGGAGGGGGATCCGGAGTATAGACTTCTAGCATCAATGAGTCAAAGACAAAAAACATGGTGATCACATAATCGATCCTTCCTTCCATAGGAAGCCAGGCTATGGAGAGTTTGCTCCAATTCACCCAGCATCAGTGGCGCCATATTGGGTCCAAAACCAGAGATTCATCTAAACTAGTATCATGTCTCCAGTCACCAGTACATAGATTCACCAGGGACATTTGTTTTGAAACTGCTGCCTATTAATTCAATCAGTTGTCTCCTTAGTTCTATTATGAGGAGAGATAGACAGCCCTCTCATTACTTTCTCTGCACCCTTCATGATTTTATTAACCACCATCATATCCCTCCCTCTGTTGATCTCTGTTCTAACCAAGAGTGTCTTAATCTCTCGAGCCTTTCGTCATATGGAAGCTGTGTCATACCCTTGATAGTTTTTATTGCCCTTCTCGACATTTTCCAGTTTTTAAGCTTGCTTCACGATTATTCTTGACCCCGGCATACTATTGGCTCAGTTATACACATACTGGCACATCAGATTAAGTACGACCCACTCCTCTTTTCTTGCACACCCAAACTTATTTGTTTTCTCCAACATCTGTGCATGACAACGACCAACCAACCAGCAATGTGTTTGTTAATTCTGCAGTAAGGGCAGGGAATAAAAAATAAGCTGGTTTTATAATAATTTTTAAAGGGTCCCATGTCCCATGTGTATTACACTTTACAACATCTGAAGAACGAGCCATGAAGAATCCACAATAAAGTTAACTTACAGTATAGGCAGAAAGAGCCAACACCCTGTTTTTGTCACATGACTAAACCTATAATTCGAGGAATGTTAGCAGGGCCTTTTTTGTATCTGTTATTTCAATCAAGAACTCCTTAGGGTTCTGTGTTACAATATGCCTGGTTTTCATAACATTTGGCTGGAATGAGGTCTGCTCTTTTCAAGCTGCCTTAGCATAATGAGATTTTAAAATCTCTTAACGGGAAATCATGGCTGTATGAACAAACCCATATTGACTCACGATTCATGCACTACCACTTATTCCTTAGGTCTGCCCCAAGGAACAGTCTCAAAACATACAGTTGTTTAAGTGGACACTCAACCTGATCTGTGAGGTGGGGGGGAAAGTATGGAATCAGGAGAAATAAATAATAATAATAATAATAATAAGCTTTATTGCTTGGCCAATGGCCATTGCACACAATCGTGAGGTCACCACGGGCCTTCCATCCAAAACAGTCATACAAAAAATATCTATAAAACCCCCCTAAAAATTTCACACTAGGCCAGAAAAGATTTTTCAAATCAGCCCGGACCTGCTGGAGCATACACATTCAGTAGTCACTTCTGGGTACTTAGAGTATAACAGCATCCTGGTTTACCTTCTTGATATAGACAAGCCCCACATACAAGCCCACTTTCTCCGTCACTTTGGTAGAACGGTCACCCAAAAGTAGTTTTCCATAGAATTCCCAGGCTCTACCAGGAAAGGGGGCAATCAGAGGGAGAATAAATTTCTTTCGTGCCTCGGTAAAAAAGGAACAATCAAGTAAAATATGTTTCACGGTCTCAGTTTGTTGGGAATTACATTGGCATAGGTGCTCTGCCAATGGTGTTCCTCTATGTCTTCCTTCAACCAATGCTGAAGGGAAACAGCTGAATCTAGCCAGGAGAAAAGTCCTCCTATTCTTTGGCGTAAGGCCTCTATCCAGATAGGGCACTGGTGAATATGTACTGTTAGCCAGCAACATATATGCGCCCAAAGTCCCACTATCTCAAATTGATGCATTCATTTCTTGGTGGATATTATCAATCAGTCTTCCTATGACTAGCTTTTTTGCACCTTTGGGACCAAAGCCTCCGTGTTAAAGCCCAACCTAATTATTTTTCCTACTACCGACTTTGCCCAGATGTTAGGGGTCCTATCATTGGATACCAGTAGGGATAATGGCGCAGCCATTCTAAAATACAGTCTTAGCCAAGTCAATTGCCCCCGACCAAACCCTCTCCTGTAATGTACGTAATCCACATTCCATGATAAGAGCCTGGTTATTTATCCCCGGGGGGGCTATTAGCAAAGATTGAATAAAGCCTGTAAGTTTTTCCAGGTTTTTAATTTTCCCCAGGGCCCATAGGTGTGCTCTGTAAAGCAATGAAGGAACACACTTCTGTGCAAATATCTTAATCGCTGGAGTAACCAACTGTCCACCCCGTGATCTGAAAAAAACTAACAGCGCTTTATTGAGTTGTTTAGCCTTGTCCCAAGTAGCCTGAAAATGCATTGACCAGCCTCCATTTGCTTGGTACAAAAGTCCTAAGTATTTGTAGACCCTGACTTGCTCAATTGCTCTATCGTCTATCTGCCACCTATGGCTCAGTTTTCTTCAAGAGAAAACCAGGACCTTAGTCTTATCATAGTTTCTCTCTAAAAGATTCTCCCTACAGTATTTCCCAAAGGTCTCCAAGGAACGTCTCAGACCCACCTGCAAACGGGAAAGTCACACCGTATCATCGGCATACAACAGGCATCCACGATCTGGGGGTGAGGGGGTGGCAACACACTGCTAAAAGGAAAAGCACCTTCACCAGATCATTAAGGTAAGTATTAAACAGGGTAGTGGCAAGAATGCAGCCCTGTTTAACTCCCCTCTCCGTTGAGATTTTATCGGATAGAGCTCCATACTGATTTAATTTGACCCTGATGGAAGTGTTCCTATACAAGCTGCTGATTAAAAAAAAGGAGTCTCCTATCCATATTTAGAGTGGTCAGCTTTTGCCAAAGACGGTCCCTAGGCACTAAATTGAATGCGGCTCTGAGATCAACAAATGCCGCATACAGCGTCTTTCTGAATCAAATATTTCTGAATCAACATATTTCTGAATCAAATGGGAGAATACAAAACAATGATCACTTGTCGACCTCCCCTCCCTAAAACCAATCTGCTCATTTTCCATAATTGCCTGTGCCGCCAGCCACCCTTTAAGCTTCGAAAGTAAAAATTTGGCATATAGTTTACTGCTATACTGAGGAGGCTAATTGCCCTGTTCAGGAGAAATAGAAGAGCTGTAGTAGCAGAAACATGTGGAAGTGAAAAACTAAAAAGCTTTGATTAATATTCCCATCATCAGTGCACTGTTTTGGCTTATTTTTCCCATACTACCTGTTTTTGTTCAGAAATGTATTTAGTTATCTATTTGAAATTATGTTCTGTCCCTCCACCAAGGCTCAGAGCAGGTCCCACCCTTCTCCTAAGGCTCAGAAGTGTGTCCCAAAATATTAAGATGAGGAACTCTAGGCTTTGTGTGAAGGATTCAGACAAGCGTCCAGCACAGTGTCGGTGGAGGGATTAAAAAAAACAAAATGACTTCACAAATCTGTCCTCCTATGCTCTATCTAGTTTAAGGAACTAGAGTATCAGAAGAGCCTATAAAAGATTCCCAACATGTTCTGTAGCAGACTAACAATTTGGAACTAAACACACTTGCAGTAGAACTCCATCTCCTCAGTACTTCAGTGTAAAACAACTTTCCCCAATACAGTAGTATTAACAAACAACGTTGCCCTGGCTTGATGTAGCCTGCAAGCATAAACAGAGACCGAGAAAAGAGTAGTCCTGTGGGATCAAGCATTAAAGAGGAATGATGTCCAATGTAAGTCAGGGGCATCTGGTAATGTAGGAGGTGAGAAAAACAAAAAACTGAACTTATTTGGCTTCTAGGGGAGCTGCTAATCTGTGCCCGTTTGCTTAATTTGTCTAACAGAATCCAAAATTAAGTAGGGCAGAAACAAAATATACCTTTATGCATTTGCAAAGATTATTTGCATATCCAAATGCAAAACCAAATGTCCAAACCATCTTCATCAAACTTTGAAATATTCACATATTTGTGTGAATATTTTGGATTGTTACATTTTGAGCCTTTGGGATAATTATTATTATTTCCATATTCATTTCTCACTTTTTTGGGTACTATTTAACTCTGTTGAACCCCCCAAACTGTTGCAAGGGTTAGGCACAGCACACAGTAGCAATAACTGGTATGGATGGAAGGAATTCCAGCCAGGGAAATTTCCCCAGCTTTACCTCTCTTTTTCAGCTGACTCAGGCTCAACAGTCTCGGTGCTTACCCGGTGTTTGACTGCTGTGGGGGTTTGGATGAGGGCAAGCCCTTTGAAGTCGAATCCTGACAAGGAAGAGGCGATGCTGGGGGGAGGGGGGCTGAAGGGATGGTGGTTGTTGGTCCCACAAGTTCGGAGCCTGGGGGTGCTCTTTGACTCACAGCTCCACCTGGATGCCCAGGTGGCAGCTGTGGTGAGGGGAACATTTTGCCAATTACATCTGGTACAATGGCTACGGCCGTACGTCTCTGACTCTGACCTAGCCACCGCCATCCATGCTTTCATAACCTCAAGACTGAACTACTGCAATGCACTTGTGGGGCTACCCTTGGTGATGGTCCGGAGACTGCAGCTGATGCAGAACACGGCGGCCGCCTCCTCACAGGAACAGGTCACCATGAGCACATTACACCAGTGCTCTGGTCTCTGCACTGGCTGCTTATAGACTTCCAGGCCAAATTCAGGGTGTTGGTTTTGACCTATAAAGCCCTATATGGTCTGGGCAATAGTCCGTGCAATAGTCTCACCCCCTCAGTCTTGGATCAGCCCCTGCTGTTGGCTGGGAGCACCCTCCTCGGGGTTCCCCACCCCGAGTATGTTGGGTGGCGACGATGAGGAGGGCGTTCTCGGTGGCCACATCAAGGCTGTGGAACTCCCTCCTGACAGAGGTCCGCTTACCCCAAACCTTCCCTCTTTCCGTAGACAGTGTAAGACCTGGCTGTTTCGGCGGGCTTTTGGCAAGGGAGATGGGTGATGAGTTGGGGTTGGGAAGGGGGGCGAGGAAAAGTTGTTTTATCTCTGCCATAGGGTATTTTATTACTGTATTTTTTGTTGTATTTTTGTTTTTAATATGCTGTGAGCTGCCCCGAGCTGCAAGAGCAGGAGGGGGCGGCCTATACATTCAAATAAATAAATAAATGAATAAATATTGAAACACTAAAGTGAATATTCATTTTGGCAGAAAGATGGAAGCAAGTAGTCCTTTGCATCCCTCTCACAGGCAAATGGGTGAAATTCTACTTTTGTATTTGCACAGAATTTTTGTTCCAGCCCTATTATTAAGGAACGTAAGTCAGACTAAAATAAAAAACAAGAAATTCTTAACAGTTGCAAAAACCGTAGTAGTTCAAGCAAACACATCACTTCCTTCAAAGTTTTTTCAGTTCTACAAGAGAGAAACCCAGTCATTAGCTGAATACATGAAGTGTAGAAAACAGAATACATGAAGTGTAGAAAACAGATTGCAACTCTTTGCCAGGAACAGGAAAACCCTTTTTCAGCAGACAAGCCATCTCATAGCAACGTTTGACCAGTTGCAATCGATGCACTAATTAGCCAGTAGTATCATTCAAAATATTATTTATATAGTGCCAGCAGTGTACGTGGCACTGTACAATCAATAGTTATAGACAGTTCCCTATCCCAGGGGGTTTACAATCTAAGAGACAAGGGAGAGGTGAACATTGGGGAGACAAGGATACATTCATGAGGTTGAGAAGCTGCAGGTGCACGTGGTTAGCTTAGTTACGGTGAACTACATTAGTAACAAGGCCGCTTTTAGACGAGCGAATCGCCGTCACGCAACCCACTCACGCAATGTTTCAAAATCCTGTGATGCGGGATTACACATGACAGCGGTTGGGGATCATGCGCATGGGAGGCAGTAGCACATGATTTGCCGACCGCAAATTAAATACCCCGCAATCGGGGTAGATAGACAAGATAAGTTTATTTGTTGCGTAGCCACGGCTATTGCAACCTAGGGGTATTTAATTTGCTGTTGGCAAATCATGCGCTACAGCCTCCCATGCGCATGATCCCCGACCGCGGTCACGTGTAATCCTGCATTGCGGGATTTTGAAACATCACGCGAGCAGGTCGCGCAATGGCAACCCGCTCGTCTAAAAGTGGCCTCAGTTATAGGGAAGAGATTCTGAATGAAGAGGGAAGAGGACTCAATGAGCCAGGGAAAGCATGACAAAAGAAGTAGGTTTTCAGGAGGGATTTGAATGTTGGGAGGGAGGAAGGAGAACGAATGTATCCAGGCAGAAATTCCAGGCATGGGGGGCAAGAAAAAAGGGGCAAAGATGTTTAGAGGAGCACAGGAGTTGCAAGCAGGCAAGGGTAGAGCAGAGGAGGAGCAAATTTCCCAGGCAGGAGTGCAGTGGGATACAAGAGCAGAGAGATATGGGGTAGCAAGAACTAATATGGATAGGAGGAATACTTACTGAAACACTAAAAATAACCAAACTGAATGACCCAAAAGGAATATTCATTTTGGCAGAAAGATGGAAGCAAGTAGAGCCTTGAAGGTGGCTCATCAAAAAATATGCTGTCCCAGTTTAACACACAGTACAGTAGATTTTTGTAGTCAACTTGAAATGTCACAGTTGGGGATTCATCTTCATTACCCACTCTCTGGCACTGGGAATGGCTTAATTTTATTTTTTTTATTCATTACGTTTATTGCAGTCGGGTTTATAAACCTAGGGAGTTGGTCTGATCAATCACAGTTGTATACCCGTTCTAAAAATTAATGAATCTAAACACAGAACAAAAATTAAACAAAATGAGAATGAGAGAGAAGGGCCTCAAGTCTGACATGATCAAGAGTAATGTGAGGAACAAACTATAACTCTGGAAAGAATTCTAACAAACAAAGAAAACCAGGCCTTCTGATGAGGTACCCTACCAGTCAAACAAATAAAATACGTACTCCATCCTACAGAAAGAATCCTTTAGACCATCTTTTAGGCATAAATATTTAACCAGTGTATGTTTCTTGGACTGTATATGTACACAGATTGGGACAGCCCTTGAAAGTTTTTGTAGTAGGGGACCACACAAGGAGCTTCTTACTGCAAAGCCTACACAAGGGCATGACAGTTCAAGCCCCTTAGCTTGAAAGAACATAGGGTCTGCTCTTAAGTAAATCCCAAAAGTGGCAAGGAAGAGGAAAGTTATGGTGCCATTCCACTTCCTCATCAGCTTGGACAGTGGACATACCTCATGCTTCTAGATGAAACAGGATATGCAGTTTCCCCAAATCAAAAGCTCCACAACTGTGGGTCATGACCCCAAAATGAGGCTGAACCCTCTGAAAACTGGGTCACTACCCAAAACTGATGTGCAATAGACTTTGCATATCTTAATTAAAATCCTGCAACTCCAGGCATTAGGGTCATGCAGGCAAAAGGTTTGGGAACCACAACCTCAAATTAAGGAATTATGGCTATGGTACTGTCAGAGAAGTCACCTGCCCAAAATAAGGCTTAATGTGGCTCCATGGCTTGCATATTCTCACAGACAGAAGTTAGTCCTATAAAAGAATGCTGTCATTTTGGTACAAATGTTTCTGCGTGTCAAAAGCTTGCACACTTTCACCAACACAAGATGGTCCAATAAAGGACAGCAACGTGAAAAATCGTGCGCTTTTAGAAATCAGTAATCTAACCATACATACTGCGAGAGGTCATTCTCTCATGAAGATGTCTTGCAGGAAGACTGTGGCAAAATGCCCTTGCCCTGATAAAGACCCCCCTCTGACCCCCCTTCGCTGAAACTGCGATCCTGGCTCAGCCAAAGCCCAGGCCTCAACACGCACCTGTTCAGGACTTCCTCATTCCTGAAATTCCTAAGGGGGGGGGGAAAACTCTACACCTAAGACAGGTGATGTGGGATGATCAAATCATAGAAGGGGCTGCTGGACTGCAGCCAGCTGACCCTCCTGGACAAATCAGAACGAAGGTCAAGGATGCCTTAAAAGGACCAACACAGGCATTTTGACTTTCTCTCGGGACTCACTGAAAGATCTCTAGCACACGCTGCTAGGCTGGTGACCTCCTTGCCTGGAGGCACATATGGACTATATGGCTTAACAGTAACTCTGGCCTTGCCAGAAGAAGAACTTGGATCCCATTGGAAAACCATCCCCTGTGGAGACCTGATCAGAACCAGTGTGAGTACTTGCTAGCTACAGCTTATAGGAAGACGCTTTCCAAATGGGCTACAATCTCCACAGGACTGACTCTGATTGCTCAAAGGGTTATCATCCCTTAGTTCTATGTTTTTATTCCTTTTTATATGTATCAGTAAAGTCTAAGTTTTCTTTTTACCCTACTGGGTGTGTGTGTGTGTGTGTTATTGGCTGACCATTAAATGCCTCCTTTGGGCCGGGTGGCCAAGCCTTGCTATTAAGACAAGGAAAGAGGGGAAAATCTACCAATCTGGCTAGGGGCCAACAGTGTTGGAACCAAGGGAAGCCTCCTGTGGGTAACTCTGTAGATCTGCCTCCAACGCAGAGGAGGAGATCCCAGGAACAGAGTGCCAGGACAGGGGAGTGCTTTTGGGAAGTTGTGAGGCTTATGCCTTTGGGGGTTCACATTTCCCGAGTGGTGTGAATGCCCTCAGGGAAACACACAGGTGGTGGCAGCGGAATATCAAGGGTTTTGGGGGTTTGCCAGCTGTGGGAACCCCCGGTCAGAGATTTGGAGAAACACAGTGAGGTGGGTGTCTCAGCTGTATAGCACCCCGTACTGGCGTTTCGCCGCACGTGGTGGCAGCGGTGGGATCACCCAAGCAGCCAGATAAGCACACACAGGTGGGATAGGATCCACCAGCAGTTTTCTTTTTGGAGTTTTTGAAAAGCACCCACAGAACAAAGAGGGGCTTTTGGAATAAACCTTGAGCAATCGAGTCCTTGAATTTGGCTTCGGGTCAACTGGATAGGGCTTAGATAAGCAGTGCAAGGGCAAGGAAGTGTATGAGTTCTAAAACACAGGGAAGTACTCTGCTGGGATTGCCCAAAGGGCTCAATAGACTCACTAAAGTGGACCTCATAAGAGAGGCCCAGAGGAGGAATCTCCCAGCAGAAGGGCTGACCAACGAGCAGCTAAGGCAGCAAATAAAGAATTTGAAATGTCTAGGCCTGCTCAGAATGTCGATCCAGAGACTGGAGCCAGAGCAACCTTTTTCCTCAGGACTCCTGGAGTGACACCAGAGCAGCCGGACTGGACCCTGGCGCAGTTACGCCTTAAAGAGATGGAGCTCTAGGAGATGAGGGCACAATGCAAAGACAGAGAGAAGCAACGCCAGCACGAGCTGGAGATGCAAAGAGCCCAAGAGAGACGTGAGAGGGAGCAGCGGGAGCATGAGGCTACGATGCACCAGCGGACGTTGGATGCACCCCACAAGCTGACACCAAAGGACTTCACCCCTTTCAAAGAGGGAGACAACCCCGAGGTGTTCCTGAGTGTTTTCGAGAAGTAGGCTCGCAGATGGAACTTGAGGGAGGGCAAGTATATGCGGTATGTGGCTGGGTTGGTTACTGGGACGATGTCAGTGATTCTTGATAGCTTACCCACCAAGTCTGCTAATGATTATCCTGCTTTTAAAGAGGCTGTGCTCAAGCGCTATAGGCTGGGCCCAGATCATTTCAGAAAGGGGTTTTGCACACTGCTTCCTCAGTCAGGGCAATCTATGACTGAGTTTGGGGTCCAACAAGCGGAAGCCCTGGGAAAGTGGGTGGCTGGAGCCAAAGCAGAGACCCAGGAGCTGGTGTTGGATCTTATGGGGCTGGATCAGTTTTATTTCCGCTGTCCCCAGGAGAGCAAGCACTTAGTGAAAGATAGGAACCCCAAAACAGTCAGTGAAGCTGCTGAGGTTGCTGATCAGCTGCTGCTGAACAGGGATGGGTGAAGGAAAGATCACACCCGCTTTGGGAAGGATCAGAAAGGGATCCAAAAAGGTGGTGGTGGGGAAATGACCCCCAAACAGAAGCCTGGGACACCACCAACTGAACGTAAGGCGTCTCCTAATTCGGCAAAGTCCCCTAAATTGGACAGGAGGGACTGCTACAGCTGTGGGGATCTGGGCCACATTAAGGCTGATTGCCCAAAGCGGCAGAGCTTTTAGAAGTATGTACACAGTACAGCAGTTGTAGGAACAGGGGAGGAAATCCAAAGCATCCCAGTGTATCACCTCAATAGGATTATGAGCACGGGGGAGGCGGCGGATTAGCTCAACCTCAAGGAGGAAGTAACTGTGAGGGGGAGGACTATTGTTGGGGAACTAGACACTGGGGCTGGGGTATCTTTGATCGGTGCCAGCCTGGTTTCCTCCGCAGATATAGTCCCAGGGAAAACCTACCGCATCAAACCAGTGGGGTACCCACCATTTGAGGTGCCTGTGGCACACCTGCCCATAAAATGGAGGGGATGGGGAATGTGCCTGGACATTGAGGTGTGGGAGAATGCCCCTGTCCCTATACTAGTGGGGAGAGATATCATAGGGCCCTGTCGAGTGTCAGTAGGAACCCGCAGGCAGAGCTGGGGGAGCCAGCTCATTCTGGAGATAGAAGGTGGGGAAGAGGGGAGTTGCCCGCGGCCAGAAGGTGGGTCCAGAGGTGAGGTCTCCCATAGCCATCAGAGCCAGCTGCAGAGTGGGGCTGAGCTCAGAAGTAATTCTCCAAAGGAGCAGCACCACCAGCTAGAGGAGGAGGCTGGGGATGCGGAAAGAATAGAAACCTTAGGGGTGAGCCTAGAGGGCAGCCCTGGGGTGGGAAACATGGAACCCAAAGAGGGAACTGGAATCCTAGGGGTGGGCCTAGTGGGCAGCCCCAGAAGGGAAAAGGTAGACCCCAAAGAGGGTGAGGCGGCCCTGGAAGGTAGCACCAGAACCGAATCTGTAGAGCCCATAGAGGGGGCAACAAAGGAAGAATTAGTCCTGGGGGCGGGCCTGGAGGGCAGCCCTAGAATGGAAAGTGTAAAGCTCAAGGGGGGAACAGATGAAGGGACCCCAGAAAGGGACTGTGTACCCCTGGGTGGGATTGAGAAAGGTAAGCTGGAGGTTTTTGCGTACCCCAGTTTGGTAAGCTCAGAGGAGCTTGAGCCAGAGGCTCTAGAAGACCCCAGCTTGGAGTGGCCCCAGGAGTTGGCTCAGGAACAGGATGGGGAATTCACTCCTGGGGGGCGGGGGAGACAAGTAATCTGGGAGGAGGACAAAGCAACTCTGCAGCACTCCCAGTCATAGGACTACCTTGTGAGAGGGTGGGTACAGATACAGGGGAACCCCTGAAGCAGAGGACAAGGGGGAAGCACTCTATTCTGACCCTAGCAAATGCAGCAACTAGATACCCTGAGGCCATTGCCCTAACATCTGCAGAAGCCACTGTGGTTGCATATGGCCTGATAAAGATGCTTTCTCCTCCGGGTTCTCCATCAGAGAGATGGAAGGACAGTGGAGGAAATATCCTAGCGGAGGCAGTGGAATGCCAGGGAAAGGACAAGGGTGGAAGTTCCCTACCAGAATTACAGTAATGGCTTGGGAATTACACAGGAGGAAGTTCCCTACCAGAATTATGGGAATGTCTAATTCAGTCTGGGAGGAACCCCAAGGTAGTTCCTATAAGCCGGTTCAAACCACACCGGGACAGGGATGGACTGGTATTCAAGCTCTCCCCTGTTGACAGCTTGGAAGGGGAGGATGGGAAAGCAGACCTTTTTGGGATTGGGGATCTCTCTCTGCTTGAGGAGATTTGGCCCCAAGATAAGGAGAAACTGAAAAGAACCTTGGAAGATTCTGGAGCAGTGCTCTCCCAACCTGTGGCAAAGGCACTGGGCCTTAAGAAACTCATTGTGGACTCAGACTAATGATTATATAACTCTTCTTGCTGTCTTCCTTTCAGAAGCAGGAACAGACTGTAATGAATGTATTCTCTGAGAGCGTCAGGATGTACGGGATTGCACCTCTGACTGTAGAGGGAATACGAGTTGGTAACTGTATTAGTTGTGCATTAACCCCTTTTGCGTTTTCTGTGACGGGACAGTATTGTCTGTGTTTTTGTATTATTTGTGTACTATCAGTCACTCTTCGGTTTTCAATAAAACTGTTTCTACACCCCGGGGGAGCACGCCGGTACCCTCAGTTTGGGGGAAAACAGTGTGTCCCGGCTTGAAAATGGGGAGGGGGATGTGTGGCAAAATGCCCTTGCCCTGACAAAGACCCCCCTCTAGCCCCCCTTTGTTGAAACTGCGATCCTGGCTCAGCCAAAGCCCAGGCCTCAACAAGCACCTGTTCAAGACTTCCTCATTCCTGAAATTCCTAAGGGGTGGGGAACTCTACACCTAAGACAGGTGACGTGGGATGATCGAATCATAGAAGGAGAGGGGCTGCTGGACTGCAGCCAGCTGATCCTCCTGGACAAATCAGAACGAAGGTCAAGGATGCCTTAAAAGGACCAACACAGGCATTTTGACTCTCTCTCGGGACTCACTGAAAGAGATCTCTAGCACATGCTGCTAGGCTGGTGATCTCCCTGCCTGGAGGCACACATGGACTATATGGCTTAACAGTAACTCTGGCCTTGCCAGAAGAAGAACTTGGACCCCATGGGAAAACCATCCCCTGTGGAGACCTGATCAGAACCAGTGTGAGTACTTGCTAGCTACAGTTTATAGGAAGACGCTTTCCAAACGGGCTACTATGTCCACAGGACTGACTCTGATTGCTCAAAGGGTTATCACCCCTAGTTCTATGCTTTTATTCCTTTTTCTATATATCAGTAAAGTCTACGTTTTCTTTTTACCCTGTGTGTGTGTGGGTGTGTGTGTGTGGGAAAAATCTACCTATGTGGCTAGGGGCCAACAGCTTTGGAACCAAGGGAAGTCTCCTGTGGGTAGCTCTGTGGCTCTGCCTCTGACACAGAGGAGGAGATCCCAGGAACAGAGTGCCAGGAAAGGGGAGTGCTTTGGGGAAGCTGTGAGGCTTATGCCTTTGGGGGTTCACATTTCCTGAGTGGTGTGAACGCCCGCGGGGAAACACGCAGGTGGTGGCAGCAGAATATCAAGGGTTTTGGGGGGTTTGCCAGCTGTGGGAACCCCTGGTCAGAGATTTGGAGAAACACAGTGAGGTGGGTGTCTCAGCTGTATAGCACCCCCTACTGGCGTTTCACCACAAAGACAAACACAGAATCAGAGGCAACAACCTCATGATGTACAACACGCCTTCTCAGAACAGTGGACCACTGTTTTGTATTTAACCATCAAACCGGTCAATAGTCAAATCTGAAGTCTTCATATTATTGATTTTTAATTGTACCACTTAGAATTGATCACTTTGGTAACTTTTACTACCTAAATGTTCTTGTGAGCTATATTGTTTGGTGACCATTCTGCAGTTTCCTTAGGTCCCTCCCCTCCAAAATCTCTGCCCTAAAATTCACTTACAGTTACTACACAAAATCACCACCTGTAATTATACCACCCCAGGGATGCACTTCCTCCCCAAGTTCTTTGTGAATGAAGGACAGCTCTACAACACTCTTTAGTATTTTCATAATTTGTCAAATGCCACAACTTTAGAAGTTCCCATGATTTATATGGAACAGTTTGAGTTCACTAATCTCCCCGACAAACACGATTCCTTAATGTAACAAAGCATTTGCCGCCTTTGAAGATCAGCTTGGCACACCAGCGCAGAAGACCCAAAGCAGCCAGCATGTAGCTGGCCGACATGCACTTTCACCTCTGACAGGAAGAGATATCGGGTGAGTATACAGTCTGCTGGATGGACAAGAAAAAAATGCTGCAATGTCAATTTAACATTCCCATCAACACACTCATTTTGTTTTCTCAAAGTTTATTTTAAATAGTTGTATTCAATAAATTAAGCAAAATAAGCTAACACATTTCTGCCTGGGGGAATACACGGATTCTGAAGCACATTTCTTCCGGCCACAAGGCTCAAGCAACAGCGGAGAAAAATTCCCATACTGGATGCTCAGAGTGACATTGGCAAACCCAGAAGGGTTCCATGTGTTTAGAGAGCATTTCTTCAGCATCCTATAGCAATGAGTTCCACAGGTTAATTGTATTTTAAGTTGGGGGAATACTTCCTTTTATTGGTTTTAAGTCTGCTGCCACTGTCCCCTAGTTCTATTATTTTTTGAGAGACTAAATAATGGATTTCTATTTACTAGCCCTGCACTGCTCATGATTTTGTAATCACTTATCAATCATATCGAAGGGCATAGTCAAATTGGAAAGGTCCCTGTTAAAGACAATAGAATGAGCTCCAACCCTCAGCCCTGCATCCAGTGGCATGGGACACAACTGCACCAGGGGGTGTGAACACCCCCCTCCCCACGGATCACGGGCCCCAGTGCAGCTGCACCACCTGTCCCTATTGAAGCTATTTGGATCACATCTGTCCTCAGTTGTCTCTGCTCAAAACAGAAGAGCCCAAATCTATTTTGAGTCTTGCTTCCTACAGAACCTGAACTTTTTGGTTCTCGATACCACTAGCAGCTGGTGAACCTTTAGACGGGTAGGGCAGTGGGATGGGCCACATGGGAACAGGTCACTTAAAACGTGACACAGAATATATAATGGATATTTATTTTATTTTATTTTTTAAAAAGCCCACCACAGAACACATTTCTGCCCCTCTTCACAGCAGAGCACATGCCTCTGGGGTTAGGTTGCCAAGTTCAACGTCTGGGTCATGCATCTAACCCAGAGACTCTCCTGAGGAACAGTTTGCCTACTGGGTCTGAAATTCTCTGGCTGCAGGAGAAGACACACAACTAAGTGGAAAAGACCTTGTTTGGTCTTTCCTTCAATCTGCTCACCCACACAGGGAATACCATCATTTTAGAACCTGGGCCGAGCAAGAAGGATGGATTACTGCAGGAGAGAAAGGCAACACACGTTGTCTTCTGATAAGATGTGTGACTTGCTCTGGTCCTGCAGCCAGTCAATTTTGGCTCAAAAAGCAAAGCTGTTCCTCAGATCCAGCTGCAGGAGAGTCCACAGACGCAAACCATACCTACGGGCTGAACTTGCAAGCTATTCCTAAACTATCTCTCTTTGCTGACAAGAAGAGTAACAGAAATACAGTGATGACAATGATTCTGTAAAAATTAGATGACTGAGAACAATGCTGCTCCTGCCCCACCAGTCCTCCCCCTCCACTCCCAGACTCCTCCTTTTGGAAAGGCAGATTGCCATTTGCCCAGATCTGACAAAACAGCCCCTCTCCCACCTTACTCATTTGCTTGCTGGTCACCTGCCCAACCGCTGAACTTTCCTGAGAAAGCAAGAACCCACCCCCCAAAGAACCACAGCCCACATCACAAGGCTACCACCTGTTAGGTCATATATTACATTTTACCTGCGGAATGGCTACAGCAAAGCCCAGAGTTCAAATCCTCTCCTTTTCAGAAATGCAACACACTAACATCACAATCCTCTGGCAGAATAATGCGCATGCCTGCTAGCAGTAGGCACAAGCCTGATTCACTTCTATCGCAGTTAGAAGAAGGTTCACTAGCACACAAGCTGTCTCACCTGAGAATTGCACTAAAGGTTAAATGAAAGTGTTTTTTTATACTCCAGACCCAGGAAATGTCAGTAAGTCTGCAAATGTTACAAAGTTTCATTTGATGGGTATAATCCTGATAAGAAAAATCTCCCTCCATATAAAACTCTTCCACAACATGAAGAAACACTGCAGAATTGCAACAACGTGTAGAGCAACAGGTTGCAGTAAGATCCAATAAAATCATGTCCATAAAGAACTTTCCAAACGGAGAGCTTTCACACATAGGAACAGGAGTTTTGCACTTTAAAACAGGATGAGCAAATCCTAGAGCCACAAAACCTGGAGAGAAAAAAATAATCAAAGCAACAAAAACAGTAACAGCATCTAAATCTATCTGCATCCTTGTCTTAAAAATTAATTAAAATCCCCAAATGTTTTATCTCATAGCAGCCACTAGACCTGACTCAATAAGCAGCAAGAAAAAGTGGTACACAAAACCATAAGGGTTTCCCCATCCGACATTAAAGATACAGGGGGGCAAACCTCAAAGTAATGTTTGCCCGTCATACTACAGACCATACACCAGAGTGGCAAGAAAGTTCCTGCAGGTAATAAAGTCTCAGAAAACAGCCTTGCAGCCTCCTTTTAAAATTATTGATTAGACCTGGAATCTCCTACAGCTGAAATTCAAGAAACACAGACCATTATTAGACAAGACACTACCATGCAGGTCCAACCATCCCCCACCCATCTAAGCACCCATCTAAAAGGGGGGGGCGCGCTCCTGTGACCCACACAGCATCCACCCATGACCACTCATGGAGCACTGGTGAAAAAGCCAGAGTGCTCTGTGGGGGGGCAAGCAGAATGGTGTGCGGGGACAGGCAGCCATGCATCCCTAGCCTGTAAAAACGGCAGCAGCCAACCATGTCAGCTGAGTGGGCCTCCATTCAGAGGCACTGTGGGCAGGGGGACAGACTTTGCCAGGCACAAGAACTGGCCAGGAGTGCTGTAGAGCCTGGGTAACCCAGCACTCAACCAAGTCATGTCAATATCAGAGGCCAGCCCTGCACACTTCCCCTCCGCCCCTCCCACCCATGGCAGGGGGAGCGTGTGGATAGGGTACCCACCCAGGGAGCCGGCCATTTGAATCTCTCCCCACTCACGCCACATGAGTGGGTGCTCCGTAGCCATCCCACTCAGCGAACACAGACCCGCCCCTCAGCTGTGCTCATTTAAAAACAGCGAAAATTACACTTTAAAAATACTAGCTATAGGACTACAATTTGAACTTATGCCCATTAGCACAGAGCAAAGCAGCGTGCACATAAACACCCTCCTCCCCTCTCTCTGCTCCAGCCCTTAGCACCCTCACAAACACCCACCCACAAACCCATTGACTCAGCTCCGAAGCTGTGCTGCAGCAAAGAGGCCTATGCTGTATCTCCTCAGGAGAGCTTCCGCACTAGAAAGCAAGCAAGCAGCCTGCAACATGGTGACTCTAGGCTCCCCTCTGATAATGGCTGCCTGAAGCAAGCTCAAGCAGGCACAAAGCAGATCCTACATCGGGCAGCCCGATTCTCTGCTGCCATCGGCTAGGGACGATATTAATTTCACCCCAAGATTACTCTTATTGGCTAGATTCCTTCATAGGTACCCAGTATGAGAGACTCCAGCCTATTCTATAACCCGTCCCCTAAAATGAATAGAGCATGTGCCATATGGGCAGACGGCTTTTCACCCCAGACATGCTCAGTGAAGCTCAAGGCCGAGGAGAGGCAGCTGCTGCCAGACTGCTCCCAGCCCAGCCCTTCCCTTACTGCATCCTGCGATGTAGTGAAGCAGACTAGTGATTCTGCTTATATGAATCTGTAGCCTAGTTCCTTAGGCAGCTGCCTAATTTGAATCTGTCGTGTGTGGATTACTATGTTCTTCCGGGAATGCCGATTGTAATATAGACTGAACTTCTAATGGAGTCTCAAGTGTGTGCCTATCTCTAAGTTGGAGTCATCTATAACCAACAGTATATTACACTTCCCTGCAGCAGCCACAGGCTTAAGTGGGGCAGAGCTAATTTGCCTGTATGGAGGAGCCTCTCCTGCTCCAAATCTTCTTCAGCTCAATGTCCTTTTTGAAATGAAGCAACCAGAACTCCATACAATAGTCGCCGAGTACAGCTAGACTAGCAGGGGTGGGCCTGATTCCGGCCTGCCCCATGGCAGCCAGTTGGCCCTGTCACACTCCCTGCGGGAGCCGGGCACATTAACATGGGGGAGTCAGGTAGCTTAGCCCATCTCGGAGCCAAGGCACCCCCCGTAGGAGCAGCCGCCCAGCCCCACTCCTCCTCCCTCCCCCCGACCCAACGCCTGGCTGCGACGTGGCTATGAACAGCACGGTCCTGCAGCCTTACTCCGAGTGTGGCAGGGCAAGTGCACCATGCTACACAAGTTGCACTGCCTTGGGCAGCCGTGCCCCACTTGGGGTAAGGCTGCTCTGTGACACGTCCTCGGGATTTTCCTGAGGATGGGCAAGGCAAACCTCTGGCGGACCCTGGACAGACAAGTCACTGCATCGTACAGGCACGGTGCTCCATCAGGGGTGTTCGGGGCATTCACACACACACACACACACACACACACACACACACACACACACACACACACAGCAGCCCCCGCTGTCATCATCTGACGTCCAGGACTTACTGAGTGCAGGCAGGACAGATAAAAGAGAGCTGAGCGAGAGTGAGTGACACCCTGGTCACTGAGTGCTCAGCTTACCGGCGCTGCTGCAGCGGCTGCTCCACATTCCGAGTTTGGGAGCCTGGCAGCGCAAGCGCATGATTGCAGGAAGAGGAGGAGGAGGAGTGGAGCTCAGCCTCGCGGAGACAGACGGAGCCCTGCAGGGGCAACATTTAACAGAATGCGCGCTGGGCACTAGGGGCTGCTGTCCAGGCGCGTGTTTAAAAAAACAGCAACGCGTTGCAGACCACGGGGGGGGGGGG
>QEPC01010227.1:2991608-3006089 GCA_003113815.1 Sphenodon punctatus
GGGTGCAGAGCTATGGGGAGGATTTGGGGGGGATGCAGCAGGGGCTGGGGTGCAGAGCTGATAGGGAAGGATGCAGCAGGGGCTGGGGTGCAGAGCTGATGGGGAGGGATAGGGCCCTGGGAATAAACCTGCGCAGATTGGGTGAAAAGCTTTGTGTCCTGTGGATCTTTGCTAAAGCTGCTTGTAAGTGAGGTTTAAGGTGTGAGACTTGTTTGTCTGCTTTTAAACCAGGAGTTGAATAGCCTGCCTAAATGAAATTGCTGGGAACGCTGCACTTGTTGTTCACATGCGTGACAGCAAGTTTGTAAAGGTTCTTTGTTAATAAACAGGTCTGGAAAGAAGAGAGATACTAGTGGATAGCCTGTGGTGAGGCTCCAAGGTTTGAATCCAACAGAGAATTGATCTGCTGAGAAAAATGCAATTCACTAAATTTCTGTCTATGTGGGAAAAGGAACTTAAATTGACTAAGGGCAGGGACAGTGTTCACTGTATTTTCTTCATTAGCAGCAATGGGGAAACCACACTGAACATGGGTCCCTGACTAGGGGGGTGAATTTAATTCCAATTAATCCCCTCTACATACTTGCACAAGACCATAATCTCTTATATTTATCAGAATTTATACCCTACCTTTCCCCAAAGGCTCAGGGTGGTTTACAGAAACAAAAGCACAAAGAGAAAAATAGTAAAAATACAAAATACAACAAAATCCCCTAAAGCCCCCTACCCACACCCCAAAAAAAACCCCAACCTCTATCCTCACCTGCTAAATGCTCTGCCAATAAGAGGGTTCTCTATCCCCTGGTGGCAGTGCTTCACACAGCAGCGTTCCCAGCATTAAGTAATGTAATGTCCATCCAATGTTAACCCTGGGAACTCCTTGCTGCTGGGTTATGCCATGCCACTGGCCTACCGTTGCCCTGGCTCCGCCTACCATCGCCTTGGCTCCACCCTTAGGTTTGCTGGCCTTACTGCCCCTCCAACCTCAAAGCCCACCAGCCGCCCCTGGCACTGCGTGACTCATTTGCCCAAGGAGGAGTAAGGCTACCCAAAGTGCGGTAGCCTCCCCAACCCGTCTCAGGTGGCTACACGCAATGTGTACTTCAGTAACGCTTCAGTGACCTTCTGATCATTCATTCAAAGTGAAGTTCTCATGTCCTTCTGGAGCTTAAGGCTGTCTGAGTTGCACACCAAAATGGCTCTCAGTTGCTCCCAGTCATTTGCCATTGCCAGCATTGTTTTCTACTGCTTGACCTTATAAAGAATTATTATATATATTAATACAAATAATACTAGTGAAAATTAGTATTACTAATAAGTAATAGTATCATAGTCCTTTATAATTATCTGCTGAAACTTTATTCTTGCTATTGCTATTATACTTCCTTAGGTTTCCCATCTATTTTATCTGCCTCGTCTGATTTTTCTTGTACCTCATTGGGTAGAAGAAATAGAAGTCTGAGAGGTTTCTATTGTACATAGTTACTCTCTAACAATTAACATGGTTTTTGCTGTTGCACTGTACTCTATGCAATATTTTGTGATTCTACCTCATCCTCCTCCTTTTTCTACATCTATTCACTTTTAGATTTCATCGTGTATTTGTTTTCCTGGCACACAAGACTGCATCCACAACTTATCAGTTTTGCCACTTGTTAGTCCACTTCCCTAATCGCTCGCTAACAGCAAGGCTGCCAGTATGTAACACCACATTTGCCAATTCCCACGGTTCTTAATTGAAAGTTGCATGTTTTATATATCTTCTTAAAAGTACCAACTGCTGAAATCAGAAGAACATAAGTAGTGTCATATTGGGTCACACTAATGGTCTGTCGAGCCCAGCACCGGTCTCCGACAGCGGCAAATCTCAGTCACTTGGAAGTAGTACCCCCAACAGGTCACAATGGGGCAAACTATTCCCTGTTGTTCACTCCCAGCTCCCAAGAGTAAGAGGTTACATTCCCCAAAACCTACCCAGCTAATAGCTGCTAATGGACTTATCCTCCAGAAGCCTGTCCAATCCATTTTTAAACCCAGCTATACTTACTGGCCTTGACCAAAATCGTCTGGCAACGAATTCCACAACTTAATTGTGTGTTGAGTGAAAAAATATTCTCTTACTTCTTTTAAATCTGTTACTTGTTCATTTCATGATTTCAGCAGTTGGTGTTTCCCCTAGTTCTAGTATTATTTGAGAGGGTAAATAACTGTTCCCTATTTACTCATTCTACACCATTCATGATTTTATAAACTTCTATTCTATCCCCTCTCATGCTAGATAGGTTAGGGCTTTTCAGCTTGGAGAAGAGACGACTCTTCATAGGGGAGCTGTTCCATATCCTTTACTATCTTTGTTGCCCTTCTCGGTCTCTTTTCTATTTCTAATACATCTTTTTTGAGATGGGGCGACCAGAATTGAGCAGTACTCAAGGTATGGTTGCACCATAGATTTATATAGAGGCATTGTGATATTTTCAGTTTTATTCTCTATCCCTTTACAAATAATTCCTAATATTGTTTGCTTTTTTGACAGCCGTCGCACGCAGAGTTGAGGATTTCAGTGTATTGTCCAGTGACTCCAACGGCCTTTTCCTGAGTGACAACTCCTAATTTAGCACTGTGTACATATAGTTTGGATTATTTTTCCCTAAGTGCATCACTTTGCACATGTCCACATTAGATTTCATCTGCCATGTAGATGCCCCGTCACTCATTCTCACAAGATCCTCCTGCAATTCTTCACAGTCCTCTCGTGTTTTGACTACCTTGAATAATTTTGTGTCACCTGCAAATTTGATCACCCCACTCTTTACACCCGCTTTTCCAGATCATTAACGAATGCATCGAACACCACCAGTCCCAGTACAGATCCCTGGGGCGCTCCACCATTTACCTCTCCACTGTGAAATCTAGCCATTTAGTCTTGCTTGCTTTCCTAACCTTTAGCCAGTTACCAATCCACAATAGGACATTGCCTCCTATCCCATGACTTTTTCATGTCCTATCAAACACTTTCTGAAAATCCAGATACACTATAATTGACCAGCTCACCCCTGTCCACCTGCTTATTTATACCCTCAAAAAAGTTTCAATAGGTTAGTAAGGCACAACTTCTCTTCGCTAAATCCAGGTTGATTCTTCCCCATTAAGCCATGTTTACCAATATTCCCAATAATTCTATTCTTAATAATCGTTTCCACCATTTTGCCCATTACAGACATCACAGTCTGTAGTTTCCAGATCGCCTTTGAAGCCCTTTTTAAATCTCGGTGTTGCATTCGCTACCCTCCAGCCCTCTGGTATGATGGCAGATTTTAGCGATAATTTACAAATTACCAGTAGTAGTGCAATTTCCTATTTGAGTTTCTTTAGGACTCTGGGGTGAATACCATCTGGTCACAGTGATTTGTTACTACTTAGTTTGTCAATTTGTTCTAGAACCTCTGCCAGAGTCACATTTTCTGACAGCTCTTCTGATTCATAACGTACAAAGAACAGTTCTGGCATGGGTATTTCCTCAACAACCTCTGCAACAAGACCGAAGCAAAGAATTCATTCAGCTTCTCTGCAATGGCCTTATCCACCCCTTTCATCCCTTGGTCATCGAACGGCTCAGCTGACTCTCTAGCAGGCTTCTTGTGTCTGATGTACTTGAAAAAGTTTTTATTATTAGTTATTAAATCGTGATACTACCTTCTTCTCTTTAACAAAGATGGTTACTTATGGTTGTATTGAGAAAGTCTGGAAACACATCTCGCTGTATTCTAAAGGTTGAGAAACCAGAAGGCAGATAAAATAACTTTGGGGGGGCCAGGGGGAGGATCAGGAGGAGAGATGGTCTTGGATCATGTTCCTTGAGCTTGAGCATCTCTGCAACCAGGCTCTACCATGGGGCATTTTCACACAAGACACTCTCCATTCACTACCCACCCACTATACATGTTGCAGTGCTGCAGTGTTGCCCTATAACATGTATAGCCAGTGGAGTGGGTCTTGTGTGAAAATGCCCATGGTCCCCAAGATCAGACAGAAGCACCATCTTGCACATACCATCAGTGTATCATGTCTACACAGTAAAAGCATTCCGTACAGAGGCATTCTCAGCAACTGCTCTACAGTTATGGAATTCCCTCTTCCCTTCAACGTTTGCTAGATCCCAAATCTGTACAATTTTCGGAGGCAGTAAAAGATTTTTTTTTATTTGGCCAAACATTTGGCAGGTTGGGAAAGTTTTGGAAGGTAGAGCAGGAATTTTAAATGGTTTGAGATATAAATATTATTGTGCGTGTTTTACTATGTTGGAACACACCTTAAGTCGACAGGATAGGGTGGGATATAAATTTTAAATAAATAAAGGAGTAGTTGAAATTTCAAAGACTTTACACAATACACTTCATGATTAATTCATACAACAAAAAAGGGAGGAAATTCAAGTGACAAGCTACTCCACCAAAAGAATTTAAGTTTGGAAGAGCTTGGAAAGTTGCCAATATCTTTGTCAGTATGCTTATCTGTCATCCTAACCGAGGATTTATTTTCCTATGAAAGTAGGACAAATTTCAAATCCCCCCCACCCCCCAAAAAGAAAATCACCTGCATGAGCCAAGGGAAGCTTAATTTTTGGGTCTTGCTTACTAATTGCACACGCACCTCACTAGCTTCAAATGCTGTAACCTTAACAGAGTTATTAATCATTTGCTGTGGAGTTCCACGATGTACTGAACACTGGGATTTATTTATTTTTTAAATATATTGTTCAATTGAGGTAGAAAGTGTCAATGCACAAGTGGGAGAAGGGAGAATGCCAGCCAGCCACCACTGCTGACTTTAAAGTAACAGTTTTAGTATGTTCTCATTATAAGGAGTAACACATAGTACGGGATCTCTAAATATTTCACTCTATGGCCAATGCTTTCAAAAGGAGACTCATCTGGAAACTTCTCCTCCAGTTCTTAGGACCAGCTCCCTAACCGCCTTCATCCCTTCTCCCTAGCTGCCCCCCACGCCTGGAACTCCCTCCCTGCCCACATCGACTTGCCCCCTCCCTTCGTACCTTCACATCCCTTCTCAAGACCCACCTCTTCTGCTCTTCTCTCCCCGACTCCACCCTCACCTAACTCCTGCTGATACCCTCCATCCAGTACAATCTGTTACCTGAGGTCTGTGTACTCATATCCTGACCACATGGACCAACCAGCCATCATTCTTGATATAACTAAGCCAAGTGCCTGCACCTGGGACCTCGCATCCTCGTGAATGTTACACTCCTTGTCTCTCCCTCTGTTCCCCTTCCTTTGTCTCCCCCTCCCCCCGTCTCTCAGACTGTAAGCCCTAGGGCAGGGACCATGTCTATTCAATTACTCTATAAAGCACCAGGTACATTGCGGGCGCTATATAAATGCTGCTAATAATAATAAGTATATCATTACAGAAGTACTGGAAAAATACAGTTACATCAGTGTGCTGTCCATTTATAACTACAATCACAAGTACTGTCAAATCCTATATTTTTGGTGTTAAATAATTACCACCCTTCATGCATTCCTCTGCCATTTATTTGATGGAGGCATTCATTCAAAACAGTATGGTAAACAACATACTTGTAGGACAAAAGCTCGGACCCAAAAGATGTACTTCATGTATTTGTTTGAGTTCAATTAACTGTCAAAAGGCCTGGCCCCGAGCCTTTTGACATTCCGGCGAAGTTGTAAAACCTGGCTGTTCGCCCAGGCCTTTGGGGGGGGGGGGGGTTTAGAGGGTTTTTATCTCCCTTACCCTATTTATTGTTTTACTGTGACCCTGGCCCTGTTTTAATACTTGGATTATTGTATTTTCAAATGTTTTAAATGTTTTTATATATGTGATTACTTTTTATTGTAAGCCGCCCCGAGCTGTTTTAGGAGGGGCAGGGTAGAATTTGATAAATAAATAAATAAGATAAATAAATTATTTTGAAAAAGTATTTAAACACATTAGGTATACCTGAAGTATCTCAAAACTGTTTTTATTTAAAAGTACATAAGAAAAAACAATTTTGATGTTGTTCCATGCTCTAAGTATGTAGCTAAGTGCATGGACACACTGTTTTAATCCTATTCATGATCATTCTGACCCTCTTCTCCCACTTCTCAATCTCACTGCTGTGCAATCGCAGCATTGTTTTTTCCCATATGCATTATAGCCTTATTTGCCATTTTGCAGCAGGTGGAAAAGAGAAAACCTGCAACCAGCCAACTCTTCCTGAGCCCCAGAATGGCCCATGGATAAAAGTGTCCAGTCTATAGGGAGAGAAGGTGGTTGCTGTGTTGGTCCCAAATGTAAGAGATGGCGATAAATTGTTCAGGTGATCTTTATTGGGCCAATAGTTGTTGGCAATCAGTTACAGTTAGTCCAAATAAAACCCCAGTCACCTGAATTACTGTGTCTCCATCAGGTCTACCTTATGTCAAACATGTCAAAGGAGCCACACCCCCATTTACAGCAAAACAAACAAAAAAACCAAGGGACCACATGCTTTCAAAACCCATCGTGAAATTCTGCATAGGTATAAGACAGTCTCAAAATTTCACTTGTCTTCACTGGCATCAGAATTGTGTGGCCAGATTCTGAAGACACTGATATTAGTGGAAGCGCAACTTAAGAGCCTTAACTTTTGACATGCAACCTAGTATTAGTACAAAAACCTCATTTAGGGGAGGGATGGGAAATGCTCTTAACACCCAAGAATACTCCTAACAGTTAAAGTAAAAACAGCTTTTGTATAGCTGCAAGCCTGATAGTATTTTTATGGACTTTTAAAAACCACACTCCATCTTTAGCTAGACTCAATTATTGACTATTTTTGGCTGGAATCATATTAATTTTAAGCTTTAAATAATAATAATTACCCTATTGATACTGTAATAAATTCTCATTACATTTTCCCTTTGAATTTCAACTGTTTGATCTTTCCTACTGTTCTAAGCCTGGATTCTATTCCAACTTCCTTTTTCTTTCAACTCTTTTCCTCCATGGCACTTCAGCTGCTTTTACTTAGGGATGAAAGAGTACACATGTATGCTGGGAAGGTGCAAATTAGATCAGTAGAGAAATACCACCCTTGCAACCGCACCAAACTTCTGTTTTCTAATAATACAATGGTGTGGCATGAATGATTAAGTATTATCCTCTCTCACTGAGTTATGTTCAGAGAAGCTCAGCCAGGGAAAGGGGAAAGGGGAAAAAAAAAAAAAAAAAAAAAGGATTACAGACAATGTTGTGTGTGTCAAGTAAATGGGTGCCTAGCACAGAGTTGGATACTGGATCTCAACCAGGACTGTAGTATCGCCTCTGGCACAAAGGCAGAGGGTCCTTAAAACAGCAATAGATCATTTCTAGCATGCATCCCAGCACCACTCTCACTGCAGTTATTCTTCCGTTCAGCGTGTTTACGGTCATAGAATCCAGACATAGCTCTAAACTTTACTATTACAGTAAGTGCTTGGTTACTATCAGATTAGGATAGAATTAGAGGTTTTATGGCACAGCAGCCCATGGGCTATTATGCGCCAAGCACAAGTGTATAAAACAGGATAGATAAGGGCTCCACTAAGAGCTTTCTTGGGGCACAAACAGAAAACACACACAGAAAACATCTAGTCGAGTATGGACACTGGGGCATCCTAACCCCACACCCACTCCCCGCATGGTACACGAGGGTTGACACATGATTTGTGCACGCACCATAGTTCCCATAGTGGGGGTGCAAGCCAAGCCCAGTTACGTGTTTTGCTTTTTGGCAGGCCACCCACTGCCGCTGTTCTCTACTCTCCCCAGGTGGGCAGGCGGCGGCCTTAGGAAGTCTTGCTGTGCAGTCTGGTCCCCCTGTGGCGCTGCGGCTTGAATTTCCGCCTCAGCAGCCACCTAGTATCAGCTGCTTCCGGCTGCAGCCAGAAGCAGTTGATACTAGGCATCTGCTGGCAGCGTGCAAATTCAAGCTGCAGTACCGGTGTGTGTGGGTGTGTGGACTGCCCAATAAGATCAGGCTTCCTAAGGCAGCTGGCCACCCACCTGGGGACAGTAGAGAGTGGTGGGAGGGGGTGGCCCACAGCAAACAGCACCACAGTCACAGCTGCTGCCATTCTATACAACTGGTAAGAGAGGGGGGAAGCGGGAGGGGAGGTGGATCCCGCTGCTGCTCTGCACAGTTGGGGGGGCAGGGGTTGAACCAACGCAGTTGATATTTAGTTCTCAAAGGGGCGTGAAACTTAGAGTACTTGCTAAAATAAATGGTTCCCAATTTTTTGTTTGTGATCCCATTTTGAGATTTAAGAATAATCCCATGAACCCAGACAGCAGCAAAAGCATGTAAAATATATGGATTTCAGCCAGGATGTCGGCCCCTGTACGACACTACTTGAGTTCTTACATCTTCCATAACATTTGAATACTTCATTAGATGTAAATTCCAAGACTCCAGGGAATGCTCTGAGCATCCGTGGGGAAATACCTAATGATTTTGGTGAAAACCAGAAAAGCTCAAAGCGGATCCAACCATGAGAACTCCCTTATCCTTCCAAGTGCCTCTCTCTAAATTTAAAGGTGAAACAAAAGGTTACACTGAGGGCGCTTTTAAACGAGACAAGAAACGCAGCTGATCCTTTGATCAGCCGCCTTTCTTTGTGCTCCTTTAAAAGTCTGACCTGCTTTGAAGCCGGGTCTTCCCCACGTTAGGCCGGCCCGGCGATCCTTCCCCCTTCAATGCGGATCGCCGGTGTGCCGGCTTTAACCCGCACTTCCGGGTCCCCTTTCTACAGTGCGCACGCGCAGAAGGACGCGCATGCGCACATAGTCTCTGTGACACGTCTGACACTCTTTGGAACATCAGACACGTCGTAGAGAGGAACGCGGTGTTTCAAAGACGGGTTGAGCCCTCTCTCGCTTGGGAGAGGGCTTGTTTAAAAGCGCCCCGAGGCATGGGAAATCATGCCCTTTCAGCTCTCTCCTGAAAGCATCTAAACAACTACCACCCATGCAGTCACCGTCTACAGCAGTACTTCTCAACCTTTTATGGGTGAAGAGCACCTCAGTGGCTCTGCCCCTGTCAGGTGAGCACCAGGATGGCTCTGCCCCAGGCAAGTGGGCCCTGACCCCGCATGCTTGACCCACTCTCCCCCCTCCCTTACCTGACCCCCTTTCCCACTCTCCCTTGTGGAGGAATCCTCTCATGCTGGGAGTGGGCTGATCTATGCTGGGGGCAGTGGGGTGGGGCTGCTGTGCCCTTGCCACACTGTGGGTGGAGGTCTGCGGTGGCATGGGGGGCTGTTCTGTACTGAGGGGAAGTAGGATGGGGATGGGGGTCAGTGAGGGCTGCCATGCCCAAGCCACATGTGCAGAGCATGAGGGAGCACACACACACACACACACTCCATGCCTCACACACACACCCCGGGGCCACACGGGCTCTGCATGCTCCCCCCAACACTATTTATCTGGAGACAGCGGGGGGAAGAGGAGAGCAGCACAGGCAGCAGCAAGAACTATGGAGGCATCCCTTGCACATGCTGGAAAGGGAGGCACATGGGAGCCAATCAGAGAGATAATTCCTTCTGATTGGCTCACCAGCACCAGGCTGCCCTCTCGCAACGAGTACTGTCTCAACCTGGGTGAGCACCTGAATGCTCATAAGCAACAGGTTGAGACAGGCTGGTCTACAGGATAGAAACGTCAACATTGTCTTTTGGGAGTTCAGTATTGCCAGTAGTGAAAGGCAGGTTTGGGATGCTTTCCTTTAGTGACTGAAGCTGTCTGGGAACACACCCTGACCCATCCTAGAAACATTTAGCTTGGTTCAACATGGACCAGAATATGCCTTAGTTTATATTTAGTTGTCTCTAGACACTCAACACAAAAGCTTGCAAACTCTTACAAACCGAAGTCAAGGATCATCTCAACTATTTTGTCTTTTCTTTCTCAAATTTGGAACCAATATGGTAAGATTTACCTCATGAAGTGGCTGAAATGAGATTTCACAACAATGGGAATTCTCATCAAAATCCTGGTTCCTGATACCGTCTCGGTCAAACCCAGAACAGTTCAGTAACTCAATAATGTGTCAACCAACATTTCATTTCTTGATTTACCAACCTCCACTTCCTGGAATTCCATTTACCACTTTGCCCTCTATTCCAAATCCCGAGAGGTATGAAAGACATCTCCATTTCCCCTTGTACTTCTTGTCACTCGTTGGCTGGTATGCACATTCCTTTACTCAGTCTGCAGCTGGATTGCAGATTGGTCAAAGCAATGAACAATATAGAATAATAATTCTGTTTGGAGGCACTGCAGCGGAAGTTAAGGGGCACCGGGAAGAGGTTAAGGAATGAGCTATTTGCACAGTGATTGGCATAGAAATGTTAGCACAGAAATAACAAACCCAGAAGTAAAATAGTACCCTTGGCAATGCAGTAAGTGGTAAAGGAACAGTATGCAGTAAACAGTAAGCAGAAAGTTGGTAAATTGGGATGGGATCTTGTGGTATTGCGAGAATTGAGAAATCACATCCGTGTCAGGAAATCAATGTCAGTTCCCGATATGATGAGATTTCTTTAGCTGTGCATTTCAGCCCAAGTAACCACACATTTTTATTTGTATTTATTTATTTATTTGAATGTATATGCCACCCTTCCCACATAACTGTCAGAACATAAGGATGTAGTCACACATCCATTTGGGGAAATGAACATTTGGGGCTGTTTATAAAGTATCCCCCCCACTCACGTTATGTTAGAAATCTTTTTAGTTTTCAAACTTAGAAATCATCTGCGGCTTTCGACACTGTGAATCATGAGATGCTGCTGACTCATCTGCGGGACCTGGTCAGGATGGACGGGACCATCTTACAGTGGTTCCATTCATACCTGGCAGATAAATCTCAGTGGGCGGTACTAGGGGACTGTACTTTGTCCCCTAGGAATTACCTGTGTGGGATCCCACAGGGTTCTAGTCTGTCCCCTCTCTTATACAACACATGTAAGAGACCGCTGGGGGAGGTCTGCTGCCATCAATATGCAGACAATACAGCTATAACTTTCATTTTCAGCCGACCCAGGCCATGCAGTCTCATTACTATCCGAGTGCCTGGTTGCTGTGGGGGACTGAATGAGGTTGAACCATTTGAAACAAAGGGTAATTTCAGACGTGACGGGCCTCCCAGCCCGCCACACTGAACCCTGGACCAGGATTAGTCTGAGATCCCAGGCCGTGATCAGGCCATCCGTCCTTTAGACGCGCCGGCTTGATCTCTGAGGGGGATCGGGGAGGGGAGTGGCTCTGTGGCACAACGTGCGGCCGCTCAACCACACACACACACACCATGCTCCCTCGGACGCTGCGCCCGATCCCATCCCGTGGTTGGGACCCGATTCCAGGACGGGGCTGGTGAGCAGACGTTCACAGTGGCCATTGCCAGCCCAATCCTGGATCGTGGGCCAACCTAACCACGATTCTGGAGATGAGGCCGGCTGGATGTTCACTGTGGTGAACATCTGGCGGGGAGCAAATAGACATTCATGAGATCACTGCCATCACACGGGATCCACTGTGATTCAGTGTGTGGTGAACAGCGATCTCGTAACATCTGAAATTACCTGAAATCCCAACAGGACAGAGGTGATGTTAGTGGGTGGGGTCGGAGGTCATGGGGAGAGTGTCACCCCCAGTATTGGGGGGGTCCATCCTCCATTAGCTCCATTTGTGCAGAGGCAGGGGGTGCTCTTGGATGTACAGCTGCGCCTGGATTTGTAAGGTGTCGGCTGTGACCAGGAACGCCTTTCGCCAATTACATCTGGTGGGGAGGCTCTGCCCACATGTCTTGGACTCCGATCTTGCCACTGTCATCCATGCATTCGTCACCCCGAGGCTAGATTACTGTAATGTGCCCTACGGGGGGCCTGTCTCTTATACACATCTAGATGTGTATAAGAGACAGGTAGAGAGGAACGCGGTGTTTCAAAGACGGGTTGAGCCCTCTCGCGCTTGGGAGAGGGCTTGTTTAAAAGCGCCCCGAGGCATGGGAAATCATGCCCTTTCAGCTCTCTCCTGAAAGCATCTAAACAACTACCACCCATGCAGTCACCGTCTACAGCAGTACTTCTCAACCTTTTATGGGTGAAGAGCACCTCAGTGGCTCTGCCCCTGTCAGGTGAGCACCAGGATGGCTCTGCCCCAGGCAAGTGGGCCCTGACCCCGCATGCTTGACCCACTCTCCCCCCTCCCTTACCTGACCCCCTTTCCCACTCTCCCTTGTGGAGGAATCCTCTCATGCTGGGAGTGGGCTGATCTATGCTGGGGGCAGTGGGGTGGGGCTGCTGTGCCCTTGCCACACTGTGGGTGGAGGTCTGCGGTGGCATGGGGGGCTGTTCTGTACTGAGGGGAAGTAGGATGGGGATGGGGGTCAGTGAGGGCTGCCATGCCCAAGCCACATGTGCAGAGCATGAGGGAGCACACACACACACACACACNCTCTGCCCACATGTCTTGGACTCCGATCTTGCCACTGTCATCCATGCATTCGTCACCCCGAGGCTAGATTACTGTAATGTGCCCTACGGGGGGCTGCCCATGGCAATGGTCCAGAAGCTGCAGCTGGTGCAAAATGGAGCAGCCCATCTGCTTATAGGAACAGGTCGCCGGGAGCATGTAAAACCTGCGCTCCAAGCTGCTATTGTCTGCCGGGCCCAACTCAAGGTGCTGCTTTTAACCTATAAAGTCCTAAATGGCTTTGGCCCTGCTTATTTGAAGGACTGCATCACTCCCTGGGCCCTGGGGCGGCCTCAGTGGTCGTCCGGGAATACCCTCCTGGAGGTCCCACGTTGTAAGTGGGTCCGCACAGACGGGGGCATTTTTGGCAGCCGCCCCATCACCGTCGAACGCTCTCCTAGCGGAGATTTGTCTCAGCCCAGATCTCCTTGCCTTCCGTCACCAGTGCAAAACCTGGCTCTTCCATCTGGCATTTGGCAAATTGCCAGGATTGTCTTGGAATAGTCATATGAATGGTCTTATTCAGATAGGGGGTAAGTGAGTTTCTTCTCCCAGTGGACAGGAGTTTTAAAAGTTTCAAATAATAAAAAAATAATTCAACATTAAGTTTAAAATCTCTCTCTACATATTGTAGTATTTAACTGGGGGAAACAAACAATAGCCTCCCCTGTGTTGCCATGACTGCTTTAGAACGATGAATGCATGGATTCATGTGGACAGCGTGTTTCTTGGAGTTATTATATATGTTCCCGTGTATGGAGGATATGTAAATGTTGGACACCACCCATCTGTTCTGTAATCTTTGCTATTATTCAACTGGTGCCGTTGATAACGATCACAAGATGATCAGAAACACAGTGTGTCCAGCACGGAATAGGTTTGTTTGTACTGTTGGTGTATCCCATTGATTGTATATATATGGTTTTGGAGTGCTAGTGAGTACCCCAATTAGATTTTGATGCCTGTGGTCATTCATTGGATTGCACTTCTGCTTTGAGACTTATTGTATATGGTTATGTTTAAATTCATTAAAATACATGTGGTTTTATTAATGCTATGTTTATCTAAGGAGTCTAATGTCCCAATTTCTGTACTGGCCTTGTCAATAATCAATAATGTAAAATCTGCAGAACATTTGTTCAAAATAGCTGCCCATTTATTTCTAAACTCCCCATCATCACTAAAAAAACCTAGGCTCTTTTTCAATCGCAACCCCCTAGAGATCCTTTCCAAATTACAATATTCTGTAAGAGTGGAAGAAAGCAAATCCAGTCTAATCAGTTTCTTTTTAAACTCCTCCAATTCCTGCCAGTCTGAAACTGTATCTGAAATACCCTCTTTAAATAAGGATCTGCCCGAAGAAATTCAGGCTCTATCTGTATCACTCAATGTAAGCATCTGTTTCCAATTAGTCATCTTGCCTCCCAAAAAATTGTATGGACATTCCAATCATAATATAATGGACACTGTAGTTTGGTATAGCTAGTTTAGAGTGTTATGGTCATTTTTTTTTTTTTACACAAGAAGGTGCCAATAAATTCATTTAATTTTTGCATGTGTGATCCCCTTTTAGGTATTTTTCCAGACATATGATCCTTAATTTAGCCATGTGGTGGCACTAGGTATTATTTTCTGGTGTGCCCATAATCGCCCCTTTAGAGAAAAGTAGGAACTTGGGGTGTTATCAAAATGAAACATTAGCCCGCTATAGCCCCACCAAGACAGTGTCCACCTACCTGTTTATTAGGAGTTTGCACCCAACAGACACGGGGCTTCCATTCACCGGTCCTGCAGCCCCTACTTACAGTGTGGTCTTGGAGAACGTATTTATTTATTTATTTCGAGGATTTATACCCCGCCCCTCCTGCAAAGCAGCCCGGGGCAGCTTACAACAATAAAAACATAATAAAAACAGTTTAAAACATCCAATATGATAATATTAAAACAGGGCCAAAAAACAGA
>QEPC01010227.1:3007291-3022845 GCA_003113815.1 Sphenodon punctatus
GCAGCCGCCTCAATAGCAGCCCATGGTCCATGGTATCAAAAGCGGCCGAGAGATCTAGCAGGATGAGAAATGTTGAACATCCTGCGTCCATCTCCCGGCGGAGGTCGTCTACCAAGGCCACCAAAGCCGTCTCAGTGCCATAGCCGGGGCGGAACCCAGATTGAAAAGGGTCTAGAAAACAGATGCTATCCAGATGCACCTGGAGCTGGAGTGCCACTGCCCGCTCAATAACCTTCCCTAAAAAGGGAAGGTTAGAGACAGGTCAGTAACTGGCAAGCGCATCCATGTCCAAAGATGGTTTTTTCAGCAGGGGCGCACCACAGCCTCCTTGAGGCAAGGCGACAACCTCCCCTGCTGCAAGGACACGTTCACTACCCTCGCTAGCACCGTCCCCAACGTCTCCCTGGAAGCTTTGACTAACCAGGATGGGCACGGATCAAGTTCACAACATGTGGCCCTCACAGACCCCAGGACATCCGCCGCATCAGCCGGCATCACTTCCTGAAACTCCCCCCACAAAGCTGGCCCGGACGGGGCCTCCGTCCCCTCGCGCTCTTCCCCTGCTGCCCCTAATCCAGCGTCAAAGTTGGTCTGAATCCGAGCAATCTTGTCTGCGAAGTAGTTGACAAACTCCTCACAGCGGGCTTGGGACAAGTCCGACGCCAACGTCGCTCTAGCCTCCTGCCTACACGCTTCATACACCGCAGCCCCTCAGTAAACCAAGGGGTCCTGCGGTGACAAGACTGAGGTAGAGGGCGTCTCGGAGCCACTCTGTCAATGGCCTCCTCCAGCAAACTGTTCCAATGCTGGACTAGCTCATCCACAGAGTGGCCGTCCAAGTCCAAGGTTAACTCCCTTAGGACCTCTTGGAACCGCTGGGGTTCCATCAGCCTCCCATGGTGTAGGCAGGCTAATGTGCACCCACGTGTTCAGAACCCATTATTTAGGTTGCAGGCAGCACCTCCATGCATACAACTCCGCCAGAACCATAGAGTCACAGGCGGAAATCCTAGAGCATCGGAGCAGCAATTGTTTCCTGCCCCTCTCCCCACTTCTGTTCTCACTGAGGCTGCCTGCAAAAGCGTAGCAGACCAGCCAGGGTCTGTCTGTTTATTAGGCTGGACACACAAACCATGCGAGTGGTGGCTGCACAGACCAAACCCAGACTGCAGGGCTATTGTCTTGTTTTTACCCTCTCTTATTTATGCTTTAATAAGCCATGAGACAAATTCCTTCCTGAATCCAGCCAGCAATCTATTCACTTTTTTCAAAAACCAAGACAGTCTTTGTAGTGTTTTATCAGCAGCAAATACTTAAGATATAATTGAACACTTAGGGTGTAATCCTGTGACCGGCGTAAACTGTGTCTATGTGAGGCCCATGGCCAGAACGACAGCGCTCAGGCACGCACATGCGCTGTGCATGCTGCAAGCCACACAGGGCAAAGGTGCAACCCCTACTGATGCAGGCCCCTGAGCCAACACACCCCATGGCCGTACCTGCTCAATCCCCCGGGGTCGCATGGTGTGTAAACTCAGGGGGTTGCATTGGCATGGGTTGTGCCTTATGCATGCCGGAGCGCCCTCCATCTGGCTAAGCACTGCGCGCCTGCAGCCGGCTTATGCCGGGCGCAAGATTGCACTCTTAAGCCTTCAACACCCTCCAACTGTGGCCATCATAATCGGGCCCAAAAGCTTGTATACTCTCACCAAAAGTCATTGGTCCAATAAGAGAGATCATCTGAACTATTGTGTCTCCATCTCAAAATGACCCCCTCCCTCAAGTCACTTCTTAAATTTTATTCTCTATGTAGGTTTGGGTCATACCTCTCAAGTGTTCTGGATTTTCCAGGGCATCCCTGAGTTAAAACCTCTTTCATTGGGTATTTTCAGATGTTACGAGATCACGCTCAACCACAGTGAACCACACTCAATCACACGGCGGGGCCAAAGCGCCCTGAACGTCTGTTTGGTGGCCGCCAGATGTTCACCACGGTCAATACCCACATGGGATCAATTTCAACCACGCTTCTGGGGCTCCCCGCCGGAAAATCCCCGAAAGCGTGGTCAAAGAGATTCCCGACGGGAACCAACAAAAAGTAACGTCTGGTCGGCAACCACCGGCGGGAATCAAAGGAAATGATTCCCAGCCGGGGACAAAGCACGCAGAGTCGCTGCTAGGCAACGAGTGACAACACAGGCCAGGGAGGGAGATTTAAAGGGCACACAGCAGCAGCCGGGACGAGCCGCCCCAGCGCCTTCCGGGTGCTTTGACCACGGCCCGGGATCAGCGTAACGTCTGTTGTGCTGCCCCAGGCCGTGATCTGTCGGCCCGATTCCTTGCCATGGTCCCGGTCCCGTCACATCTGTTTGGGGCTTTTTTTTTAACCACAGGGGGTGGTTGTTCGGTTCACCCCCGCCGGGGATCCACTGTGGTGAATCGGGACTGCGTAACATCTGAAGTCACCCATTATCTGTCTGGCAGTCCTAGAAAACTGCTGCTGTCTCTCTAGGAGGGGAGATGTGAAAGACAGCAATTTGCAAGCCATCAATGGAACTCAGGGATTTTTAAAGCAGCGATGTCCTGGAAAATCCAGGACACTTTAAAGTATGGCTTGGGTACAGTATTCACTGCCATGGCTTCCTGAAGAACTTTTCCTTGCATCAAATGCTCTTCTTTTGCAAACACCACAGATTTTTTTATTTCCTTCATTGTGTGCATGGAAGTATAGCCAGCACATGTTCAGGTTCTGCCAAAGCAATACAATGGTTCTGTTTTCTCATTCAGTGGTGCACGCTGGTCTTTACAAAGCCGGGTGACCATTCTTCTGTGTGGTTAAAGCAGCAAAAGATTTTGACACCGACCATCTGAAAAGCAAAATCAACTTCAGCATTGGCTACAGGGGAAAGCTGAAGGAGAATGAAATTTATTACACAAAAGTTAGTAACTTCTCACTAACCACAGAGCGTCTGGCAACGTTAACCGAATTACAGAAACACCAGCCTGGGTCCCGAACTATTATTCTTTTTCTTTACACGCATTTTTGTCCCATTATGAATCCAGCATGTGTCACAATTCTATCAAATATATTTTATGTTCACTGGCACTAAAGTTCTAGGTCGTAAGAGATTATTTTATTACAGTTGGAGTAATTACATTCTTCCTACCTAAAATTCCCCCAGTAATTTAAATTATGAGACATTCTTTTCCTCCCATCCGAAACTTTCATGAAGGACTCCCTTAGACAGCTGCTACAGTTTGCCAAGGCAGTGACTGCCTGTCGTGTGACCCAAATGGGTGTACATTAATTTATCATTATGAAAGCCGTAAGTGAAAGCCATTTAACTAAATAGCAGTGGAGACAGCGTGTTTTTTTAAAAAAATTAACATTCATTTTTTTTTAAAAAATGAGATCATGTAGACTTATAACGGATGATCCTAAATTGTGGGATGCATGGTCACCTTCCCACAGACTCTGACCCAGCGGTGTTGCGGCCAGGCCGGAAAGCAACAGGGCAAAGAAACTCTTGCCCCACTCCTTTTGGAGCATCATGGCATCACAACACTTCAAAGAAGGCAGAGCCAAGTCAGAAAGGAGGTGGGGCAAGGAGACTCCCTTTCCTTTGGGTGCATGGCACCTCCTTCAGAGTACCACAAACATGCCACAAAGACTAGGCCAGAAAGAAGGCAGAAGAGCCTCTTTGCCACATCCCTTTCTGATGTGTTCCCACTTCCTACCACCCATAGGTCAGCCTGGTCCTCCTTCTCCAGTTTATCCAGATACCCGCAGAAAACCTGGAGAAATCAGGGCTTCACATGGAGGTTAAATCAAGGGACTGCAACACTAATTATGGGCCAGGACCAGGAGTTGGGTCATGCCATCTGCATATGTAGCTAGCCACAATCCGGATTGGTATTTCATGTACTACGCATAGCCATTTTGCTATCTGGTGTTATAGAAAAATAAGTCTCAAAGTGGAGTCACGAAGGCAAAAAACCTTGACAGCCACTGATCTATATATGCTACTTTAAGTACAAGAGAGATACTTACTCACCCAAGGTTACTGCTCTTTGTACCCCATCCATGTATTAAGACAGCATTTTGAAAACACTACCATTGCACAGCCACCCCCCAATGGGAATTTAGTCTGAGTAAGAACTTTAGGACTGGATCTTTGCTTTCCAAAGGCTTTAATCTGTTCCTTTAAAACTTCAGTTGGGCACGATCACTGGGGGTTGGGGAGGGGAAAGGTAGTTTTTATACTGTTTTATATGTATTGTTTTTATTTGTTTTGTAAGCCACCCTGCGCCATTTGGGAAGGGTGGGGTAGAAATTGGACTAAATAAATAAATATATAAATATCAGGACTCTAAATCCTTCCCCAGTTTATTATAGCAGCTTAACCACTAAAGAGGTTCACTCAGTAAGATTTAAGAACAGAATTCCTGCTAACAAGCAAGAAGAATATGAATTCAGACTCAGTTGAACTGCAAAACTATTGGTTACAGGGCAAAGGGTGCGATGTTAAATCTAAGGAGTGAAGAAAATGTTGGTTAATCCACTACATAATATTGGATTAACCAACCAATAATTTCAAAATTTTAGAGATGTGTGCCTGCTAAGTACCTAATAAAGTATGAATTCTGAATTCTTGGCCAGGACTGAGAATTGATTAGGTCTATTAAATTGAGATCCTCTCCAGCTGTGGTGGGTACCCACCACGTCCTGTTGCTATCTTTTCCACTTGTCCGCTGGCCAGTACACCAACTGACCTCCTGCCCACTTGGCTTTCACCACTGCCCAATATGCCAGCTAAGATGAGCAAGGGTGTTCCAACATAGGCTACTATTTATTCTCTCCACATAACCTCTCAGACTGGACCCTTTTCCTCAGCTCCCTACTCTTACAACAGCCCCATTAAGAATTGCCATTACTCTGCCACTATTTTGAATTCACCACAGCTCAATCCACAGCCTGGTTCCTTATGGCATGCCCCAATGTTACACTGAGGGGAAAGGAGTACGGGGGAGGAGAGCCCAGAGAGCCTTACCTAGTCCAGCAGGCCATTTCTCCTGAAATGGAGAGTCATTTTTTTGTCAGCATCTCTCAATTGGACTGTACTAACATGCTTTCCAATCCTTGTACAGCGTTTTGAAGCCAGATTATTAAAGACCTTTAAATCCCATCCTAAAAAAACAAAAAACCCACAGATAGCCCTTTTGGCCCATTGAAATCAGATACACTATGGGCACAAAGTGCTTTCAGGACCAAGACTCGCATCACTAACATCCTCTTTGCTTTGGTTCAAGAATTGCTATCTTCTTGGTGGCTACGCCCATCCTTTTTTGATGCAGCTGCTTTTACTTTGGAGCACCATGACATCAGAATACTCCACAGGGAAGAGGTTCTCTTCACCCCACCCCTTTCTTATATGACCCCTCTGCAGTCCTCTGAAGCCCTGATTTCTCCAGGATATTCGGGCATCCCTAGATCCCACAGAAATTGAGACTTCACAGGGAGCCAATAGAACCTTCACATCCCTCCTCAAAACCCACCTCTTCCTCGCCACCTTTCCTGACGCCTGTTAGAACTTTCCTTTCAATATTTGCTGTCTGCTCTCCCACAGACGCCTGCCTAACCGCAACCAAGCCAAGCATGTGCACCTGAGACTTCGCATCCACTTGAATGTAATTTATCCCTTGTCTCTCCCTATGTTCCCTATCCTTATCTTCCCCCTCCGTGTCTATTATATTGTAAGCCGTAGGCAGGGACCGCGTCTATCTTATTGTTCTGTAAAGCGCCAGGTACACAGCTGGTGCTATTAAAATGCTAATAATAATAATAATAATAATAATACTTAGAACATGGAGACTCCAGCTGCAGCCTACAGGGGCAATAACCCCTTCTGTAAGACTAAGAGAGACCGGATCCTTAGAACCCTATGAAATAATAAATTCTTCTACATTTCTAAAATTAATGCAGTCGGCCAAACTAGCACCAGGGAAGTTTAACTGTGACTTACAAATAGTTACAGGGTTCAAGGAAAGCTGTTGGGGAGAGAATGTATTCCTATTACAAGGAAAACATAAAAACTCACAATCACAATTTAAACCCACATAAAGGAGATGATCTTTGTATCACAACGAGCTTTTTCCTGAAGGGTCATTCTTAGTTCGCTCAACAAGCTGTCAAGTGACCGGCAGCAGAATCAACACAAAGGAATGCAAGGTCATGATACAACAAATCATCCAGAAACAGCCAGTCTTAACTGACCTGCTAACAAGCAGGAGCTAAACTAGGTGGGCCTGTCATCCTTTTCATCTACAAATACAGCAGCAACATGTTCTCACATAAATTACACAACAGGATTTTTGTTTGTTTTGGTTTTTAAAAACTAAGCAGATAGCCCTTTGGGGTAGGGACCTGTCTAACTACTGACTGTGCAGTGCCAGGTACATCACTTGCACTATATAAACAATAATCATAATAATATTTGAACACATTCTACCTGGTAACTCTTGTTCTTCAACACCCAAACCATGCTGCTAGAGATATGTGTATTCTGAAAGGGTAAGCGTACCAAGAGCTGTACAGTGCAGCAGCATTGCTACTAGCCACCATCTAAGCTCAAGTAGCATTACGTTGGCCATTGCTAAAGCCAGTCTTACCCATAATGCAAGAAACCTGGACGAAGCCACCTCGGTCTGGTTGCCTTCCTCACTTCTCGGCCAAAGCATCCAGAAAGTGAGGCAGTCTCACAGGTAGGCAGGGCCCAGACCGTTCAGGACTTTAAAGGTCAACACCAACACCTTGAATTGGGCCTGGAAGACTATAGGAAGTCAAGTGCAGAGAGCGAAGCACCGGTGTAATGTGCTCGCGTTGGCTCATCCCCGTTAGGAGACGAACCACTGCATTCTGCACCAGCTGCAGTCTCCGAACCAGCACCAAGGGTAGCCCCACATAGAGTGTGTTACAGTAGTCCAGTCTCGAGGTAATAAAAGCATGGACGAACATAGCTAGGTCAGAGTCTGAGACATATGGCCGAAGCAGACGCGCCAGAAGTAATTGGTGAAATGCCCCTTTCGCCACAGCTGCCACCTGGGCATCCAGGCAGAGCTGCGGGTTCAGGAGGACCCCCAGGCTCTGAACCTGGGATAACAGGGCAGGACGGACCCCATCAATGATGGCGGCCACCACTCCCCCAGTCTTCCCCATGACCATCACCTCCATCTTGTTGGGATTTAACCTCAGACAGCTCGCCCTCATCCAATCCCCCACAGCTGCCAAGCACCGGGTAAGCTTCGAGTCTGCCAAGCCTGAGTCACATGAAAAGGAGAGATAAAGCTGGGTGTCATCAACATACTGATGACACTGTATACCAAACTCCTTAACAACATCCCCCAAAGGCTGTATGTACACCCTGACAAGAGAGGGGACAAGGCAGAACCCTGCAGGACTCCACATGCAAGGCCCCAGGGAGAAGATGAAAAATCACCTAGAACCACACGCTGGACTCTCCCAGCCAGGAAAGAGCGGAACCACTCGAGAACGGTCCGCACCAATCCCTGCCCAGTCACCAACAACTCACGGTCAATGGTGTCAAATGTAGACGAGAGGTCTAATAGGATCATCAAGGTCGAACGACCCTGGTCCAACTCACAGGAGAGATTGTCGACCAAGGCCACAAGTGCAGTCTCCGTGCCATATCCAGGATGAAAACCAGACTGCAAGGGATCAAGAAAATTAATCCGGTCCAGATGCTCCTGCAACTGCCGAGCCACCACCTGCTCAATAACCTTCCCTAAAAAGGGAAGGTTAGAGAGCGGCTGATAGCTGGCCAGGACGCCAAGTCCAATGATGGTTTCTTGAGCAGGGACCACACCAGTGCCTCCTTAAGGCAGTCTGGCACCCTGCTCTCCCCCAGGGAGATGTTGACAATCCCCACCAGCAACGGCCCTAATGTCTCCTGGCTGGCCTTGACCAGCCAGGATGGGCATGGATCTAATTGACAATACGTGGCTCAAACAATCCCCAGGGCAACCCCAGCATCTGAGGGCGACACATTCCGAAATTCATCCCATAAAACAGGACAAGACGGAGCTTCTACTGCCTCTGGCTCACCCACTGCTAAAAATGTTGTATCAAAACTGTGGTGGATCTGAGCAATTTTATCTGCAAATAAGTCCACAAACAAATCACAGCAGGCATTCGATGACTCTAAATCCAGGCGGAAGAAGGCCGGACTGACCAGCCCCCTCATCACCCAGAAAAGCTCTGCCGGGCAGGACTTAGTGAACACAATCAGGGCAGCAAAGAAAACTTTGCTGCCCACACCGCCACGCCATAGGTACGCAACCAGACTATGCCGCAAATCGATAAACTTTAGCACGCGAGTGACGCCACCGTCGCTCTAACCGCCATCCTTCCTGCTTCATTTGCCACAGCTCCTCTGTATACCATGGGGACCTGCGTTGTCGGCAGTTCAGGAGCGGATGCCTGGGAGCCACCTGCTCAATGGCCTCCATCAACGCGGAATTCCACATGGTCACGAGGTGAAAAAAAGTTGAGGTTTATATAGTTCAGCTTCCTGTCATTCAGCAGGATCCACTGCATCTACACTAGAGGTGTGCACCAGGGACCCATGTAGTTCTTAATTTTCATTTTTTGTTTTCGTTATTAAAATCTTGTTTTCATTTTTGTAAATATTGAAATTTTGTTTTTGCTTTCCACTGGTTTCAATGGCAAACGCATTTTCAGCAGTAACATTTTTGTCTTATAATTATATGCAAATGAAATGTGAAGGGTGTCATATTTCAGAATGATTGGATAAAGGAATCAGATTTTATAAGCAGTTGAATTACTTTATTTTGCGAAAATCTGTATATACATTCCTGGCTGTAGCTTCTGTCTCCCATCTAATGTTGATGAAACTTGGCATGATTATACCCCTCTCTAATTTCACTATCTATGGTAGCTTTCAGAAGGATTGGATAAAGGGTCCTGGTGGTATAAGCAATTAACTTATAAATGTATGTCTGACAGTGACTAACATCTTTGTAGTCCAACCAGTGTACACGAAATCTGGCAGGACTGTATCTCACACCTTCAGTATCATCTCTGCCAAATATCAGAAAGATGTGATAAAGGGTCCCAATTTTATAAGCCTGCACAGTATATGCAGAAAATGAGCCTATGGCAGGGATTCTCTGATGTGTCATTGTGGTATAAGATGTTTGTGATGCCACTTGGCCAGCAGAAATGTCAACCAAATATCCTCATTCTGTGCTGAGAACATCCCAACTTCTCCCCCTCACTTGTTACTGGGAAGTTGGAAGCATCTGTTTAAGAAAGAGCCAATAGAGATTCTCTCATGTCCTCTGTCACAGTGCTGCAGGATGCGATTGTGATGATAATTGGACAGCCTGGTCCATGTCTCCTGATTGCTGGGATGCTATCCCCCAAGGCCCATCAATGCCCACCTCAGGGCTACTCTCTAGGTCTGCCTCAAAGCCACCACCGATTGGTCCTGTAAAGCTGGAAGCATGTAGTAATTGGCCAGTAAATGTGTCTGTCAGTCTGTTGGGTTGCTCCCCATCCTCGCTCCTACAATCTCTCTCCCCCTGCCATGCAGGGTGCCTGCCTCTGACCGGCACTGCATGTGCTGCTATTTATCTGAATAATGGTCTTCAAGTGATAACTTCAACTGCTTATAAACATGGGTCCCTTTATCAAACTGTCCTGTAGTTTGGCGGAGATGACAGGGAAGGTGTGGGATACATTCCTGCAAAATGTCTTGTAAACAGGATGGAAGATGAAAAATGTTACAGCTAGAAATGCATTTTCAGGTTAATGACTTGTAACATCAGGACCCTTTATCCAATCATTCTGACATTTGGAAGGATTGGTAATCTTGAGAAGGGTCATAACCTTCCCAGGTTACATGCAAACTGGATGGAAGATGAAGTTGTAGTCAGGAATGCGCATGCAGCTTTTCTTAAAATCACAACATTCGATTGCTTATAAAAATTGGTTCCCTTTATCCAAGCCTTACAAAATTTGGTACACACAGCGTCTTCCATTAGGGGTACAATCTCCCCAAGTTTCATCAGACTTGAATAACAAATAAAAATGGTATAGCCGTAAATATGTTTTTCATTGTTTTCCCATTATTTCATAAACAAAAGGTTTTTTTGTTTTCATTATTATTTTTAGTTTTTGTTATTATAGCAATGAAAATGAATATTTTTGCTTTTGTTGTTATAACAAAAACAAAATTGTAATCTACCCACCCTGGCTGTCCAAACTGTTTTTAAAAGGTTTCCAGTGATAAGCCTGCACAACATCCCTTGGCAAATTATTCCACTGCCTAACCGTCCTGGTAATCAAAAACAGGGCCGGCCTTGGGGTGGAACAGCTGGACTGCGGGCAACTGTGCCATCCTGCTTTTTTTGCTCGATATTGCTTGTGCATGTGTGCGCTGTGATGTTGCCTGAACGTTTCCCAGTCTTCTTCACTGTGATGTCCTTTCTTGATCCTGTGTATGTGGTCTCATGTTGAGATACAGACCTGTGCTCTAGAATCCAAGAAAGCGAGGAGGTAAGGAAACCTTGACAGGGAAGGTAGGTTTTTAGGAGGGATTTGAAGGTCAAGGTGGGAGTTACGAATTTCCAGAACAATGTCATGCAATAACAGTGCCATACTCTCTCTCTTTAGCTTGCACAGTTTGTGTTTGCAAGTTTGAACTGGGTCCTGATACCCCTGCACTGTTGAAACAGCATACACTGACTGCACATTGAACCATTTTTGTGCAATCCAGCACCCCAACAAATTGCAGTAAAACGATCTGGCCTGTGGTGGCCAAGACATTGGGCAGCCCTGCTGTAAATTATGAAAAGTAGTAAGGTCATGAGGTGTGCGGTTTGTTAAATTCTCTAGCATATTTTTCATTTGGGCTCTGGGAAAAAGATTTAAAAACCACCTTAATAAGAGACGTGCTATTAAAGAAACAGACACAGCTACCAACATTCCCTTGTCAGACTGCCGAGGCATTTATCACGGTTCCCCCAGCTCCCTACATTAGTTAAAGGCTTGTTTAGATAGCAAGGATTTTTAAAAAGACAAACAGCTTTATAGAAAAGGGACAAAGTCAGCCTTTTTGTAAGGTTTGTGCGTCTAGTCGAATTTGGGATTTAAATCCCCCTGCATAAAATGTATGTTTAACTCTTTAAATAATTACACTTCCAACTTTTAACAAAAATTAAAGTGCTCCTATAAAGCAGGAGCCAAGAAGAACTAGTTCAAACAATTGCTTTCCAATTGGTGACAATTATATTCTGTAGATCTAGAGGTAGTTGTATCCTATTTGCTGTACACCACAATGTTCTGACTTTGCTGAGAATCTCTGCATACATACAGTGTGTGCATTTTCTTAGTGACTCAGCTGGTCTCCAATCAAACTTTAATGATACAAAACACGGGAAGCCAAAATTTAGATTTTTAACCCACCTTTCCCTTGAAGGTTCAGGGCAGGTAACAACATCATACAATACAAAAGTAAATTCCATTAAAATAGCAAAAAAATATAAAATACTACAAAATTATGCCCCATATCTTAACCTTGCCTGCTAAATACTTGGCCAAATAGACCGGTCTTGCACTGCCTCCAGAAAATGCTCAGGTTCTGTCTTTGCCAAGTCTCCATGGGAAGGGCGTAGTCAGCCTACCACCCAGAGCCTCTAGATAGGGCGCTGGTGCGATAGTGGGAATTAGCTGAGGGACCCAGTACACGAAGTATTCCCAGTCTCTTATAGCCAGAGCCTACGGATAGGTCCCTGGACAACCACCAATTCCCAAATAGCAAGAAACTTACAAGAGTCCTGATTCTGGGGCAAGTATGCACAGCTTAACTTTGTGTGGACTGGGCAAGTCTGGCTTCTAAGCCATCCCTTCCAGCCAGTCTGTTCCACCAACTTCTCCACCAAGCCTTCTGGGCTTCTGATCTTTGTAGGTTTCAAGCCCTTTCACAGACAGTCCCATACAAGCCCCTTTGGGCACAACGAGGTTCAATTCCACCTGGGAGTTCCCTTGATGCGAGGTTTCTCTGAGTGTATCCATCTCCTTTGCCAGTCCCACGGTTCAGCTTCTCTGCCACAGTTAAACTCCTTTACAGCCCTGCAGTAGCTAGTTTCTGCCTCCCAGGTACAAGGAGAGCCCTGCTTTTGGCTCCTTCCTCTCCAGGTTCCCCCTTTATGCTGATGTCTCTTCTTTTATCCCAGAAAACTTGGAGAGCTCCAGTCCCAACTGGCTACTGGTGTTATCCTTAGCTTAATTGCCACCAGCACTTTTAATGCCAGCTATAGCGTGACTCTTAATTTAGTAGGGTGTGCCTGTGCTAATGCATCCTTCTACAAAGGGAGTTCCAGAGCAGCCATTGAGAATGCCTCTCTTTGCACCTTTAATGCAATGATGGAACTTGCAAGATGGCATCCCCAGTTGACCATGGGGATTGTGACTGAACACGGGGGAGGCTACTTCTCTAAAACATTCTGTGCCAGCATAAAAATCAGTGTATATGCACCAGCTCAGATTGTGCTACGTAAGGGATACTTAACTCTGGATTCTTATATTAAAATTAGGACTGAGACGAGAGCAAGTGTTCCCATTCCAAAAGTGAAATACTGACCTTTTGGGAGTGCTTGCGAGTGTCCGTCAGTACTTCATCGATTTCCAGTGATTTCACGCTTCCGCCATTTTTAAAAATCACTTTGGGGACTTTTTTTTGGACAGTCTTATGGCAGTCATGGCAATTTCCAGCACTTACCCGGCAGGTTTTTGTCTCCGCAGTCCCCGGGGGTGCATGCAGGGCACACGCATGATCGGGCCGTGGCAGCCCCATTCAACATATAAAAAATGGAAACACATCAGGATAGCAGGTAAGTTTCCACATTGCACAAATCTCAGCAAATGCCCCACTTCCAACGGAAGCAGCACTTGCTGAGATTTCTTGTTTCAGGCCTAACTAATTTAGAATAAAGACACACACAGATGGGTATGTTCACATCTGACTAGTGAAATTTGTGCTGATAACTAGTCTCTCGGAAAGCAAATGTTGAGCATGCATCATTCGTATTTGTGCAATCTGTACGGGACCGGACATGGAGGATCCTGTCGGTTTCCCTCTATGGGCAAAGCCACACGAGACATGGCCAGCTGGATCCCCTGCCCACCACGTACAGGGCAAACGCAGTCACCGCGCTTTGGACTGGTGGAGAGAGCAGTCCAAATGAGATGCCCCTCATGGGGAAACAAGGTGGGTAGGCTGCTGTCACATGTCCCACAACACCCCAGAGCAGGCTGAGGATCCATCCACACAGTCAGGCACCTAGGCCTGCCCTGCCAACCACTCCCCCAGCCCACCCACTATCCCGTCCCCTGCCATGACATAGATGCATAGGAATGGCAAACTATATTATTCCAGGGCTCTAGGATGCCTGGTTTTCCTGTGTAATCTCCAGAGGAAACCCAGATTTCCTCAGCTTATCCAGGGGTGCATGGATAACTTGGGGAAATTTTTCTTCAAGTGGGGCCAGGGCCATGTCATAAAGCAGCAGGGGCAAATTGTCTCTCCCACCACCCCTTGTGCCATGGCCCCACCGCCTGCAGAGTATTACGTCACAATGCTCAAAGGAGAGCATGACTGCCCTGGAAAGAGGTGGGGAAATCCTTTCGTCATGCCCCACCCCCACTGGGTCACAGCTTGTGGAGGGGGGGGGGGCAGGGAGGTGGCAGTTGTACCTAAAATCCTGCCCTCCAAAGTCGATGGCCCTGCTCTCATTGTGTGTTTTCAAATGAAATGCTACCCCGCATGGCCATGCGTCTGAAGGTAGATCCGACTGCCCATCTGACGGTGAAGCAAGGGGCGGTGCGCTCCCGCAAACCATGGAGCACCCACTCATGGTCATATGTGGAGCCATACCGGGAAATCCGTAGTGTTCTGTGTGGAGCAGGCCAAATGGCTGTGCAGCAACAGGTGACCACGGAGGCCCTGCCCGTACAAACGGCAGCAGCCAGCCACACCAGCAGACAGATCCACCACTCTCAGGCATGGGGGGGGGGGAGGGGAGGGGAGGGTGCTCCATCTGTGTGGGTGCTCCACAGCAGAGCCATGCTGCAGCACTGCACCCTCCACCCCCATTGCCTTGCTCATCTGAAAACACCCATTGACTTTAACAGCCGAGTCTTCCAGCCTTGAGTGGTCACAAAACATTCCTTTCTATTAACACCAAGATACTGAGAACATTGATGTTCTAACTGTGTAATTTGTAACATACACGCTCTCCCTCTTATTCTTGACTGGACACTCTCCAAGAGCAAGAAGAAAAATCAATGCAGGAAACTCAGCCATTTTATAATTAAGCTAGAAATCACTCCAAGTTCTTTCTTTTCACACTGCTGTCTCCAATCCTCTCTAGACTTTTGCCATGAAGGAAAGCAGCACAGGTGCCAACTTGTGCCCAAAGGTAAAGAAGCAACCTCACTGTAACACAGTCCCCCGTGGGTCAAGTACGTGTTTTGTTAGGAGAAAGTGTGTTAATGGATCCCAAGGATTCAGGTGCTAATTAGGGTTTCAACAGCTGCCATAATCAAGAGGTTTCATTTAGGATACATTTTTTAAAACACAAATGCACGTGGTGCTCACTAAAATACCAGCAGCACCTTTATTACATGCCTCATTTGTACACAACAAGTTGTTCTATTGTAGTTCATGTTCCAAACAAGAAGAAACTTCCACCCTGTTGACAATGGCCAAAAGCCCAGATTTAAACTTTTTTGCTTGCTACTGTTTAATCTACTGCCCTTATAGCATCTGTGAAGTCCTTTCTAGCAGAGCTTTTCCCAAGCGGTGAGGGGGCTGGTCGGTCCAGTCTCCCTCCGCCTGGAACTGGAATCTTCTAGTGCCCGTTGGGACATGTTTATTGATTTCTTTGCAGATAAAAATCGCTCCAGGCCAGTCTCTCAGCGTGCCACCTTCAGAAGGGGATGGGACCAGTTAGATTGGTCCGCCCTCGGAGGCTGATGGAACCCCAGCGTTTCCAAGAGGTCCTGAGGGAATTAACCTTGGACCTGGACAGCCACTCTGTCGATGAGCTGGTCCAGCATTGGAACAGCTTGTTGGGGGAGGCTATTGACAGGGTGGCTCCGAGATGTCACCTGCCTCTGTCTCATCACCACAGGGCCCCTTGGTTTACTGAGGGGCTGCGGTGTATGAAACAAGCAGGCAAGAGGCTAGAGCGATGCTAGCGTTGGACTTGCTCTGATTCCGACAGATTTCTCCATAGGGCCCACTTGCGGTCCTATGTTGAGGCTGTGAGGACAGCAAAGAAGGAGTTCTTTTGCTGCCCTCATAGCATCTGCAAAGTCACGCCTGGCGGAGCTGTTTCGGGTGGTGTGGGGCCTGGTCAGTCCGGCCTCCCTCCGCCTGGATGGGGACTTGTCCCAGGCCCGCTGTGAGGAGTTTGTCAACTACTTCGCAGACAAGATTGCTCGGATTCAG
>QEPC01010227.1:3022945-3043188 GCA_003113815.1 Sphenodon punctatus
GGGGGGGAGGGACTAAAAAATGCTTACAATAATAAGTAAATAAAATATTATATATTTATTCTATTTTTATTATTGTATTTTTCTATTCTATTTTTATGAATGGTTAGCCATCCAAGCTGCTTTGCAGGAGGGGTGGGGTATAAATTATGTAAAATAAATAAATAAATAAATAAATCTTAATGGCAAGAAAAAGGTGGTCAAAAATGTGAGGCCCAGACCAAGTGGCCACTGATGATCTGCCTGGTTTAGAACTGAATCCCTACAGCAGTTTTGCTGAGCAGTATTAGGGGGGGCGTACAATTAAGTTAACATTCATTGGAGCCTCACTGTACTGTTTGTACATTCATCTTGATTTTACCAGTTTGTCCGTTGTCATATTCCTCTGCCATGAACAACGTGAATAGATCTTGCAAGTAATTCATGGGACCCCATCAGAAGGGCAGGTGCAGAGAATACCCTTTTCCCTCAGAGTACATCCCTTTTAAAGCAAGGATACCCAGTGAAATGCTTCTACAAGTACACCTTTTATTTACAGTGTCCTTGAGCAACGAAGCCCCCCCTCACACACACACACACACCCACACACCACACTCCTTATGGCATGGGTGGAGAACATTCCTTCACATGGGATTCTATGAAAATTAATGCAAACTCCATGGACTGAATAGGATAGGGGACAGAGGATTAAGGGATGTGCTGAGGATGTCAGGGAGAGGGGTGGGTCCAGTTCATGAATCTATACCTCATCCCTTCCCTTCTTTCAAGTGCTAGATGGGAGGAGCTCGATCCATGAACAAAATCCAGGAACTGGAAAGGGGCCAAATTATGATGCCATGGGCCAGATTTAGCCCTTGGACCAAACCTTAACCCACCTCTGCTTTAGGGCTTACAGCATCTCCCAGTCCTTGGTCAGCCCCCTCCTTCAGTTTCCGCTTGGCACTCAGTCAGGCTCACTCTATTTTTGGAGTTTTCTTGCAAACTTCTCCCTCCCATTTCTGAGTCTATTCACTTAGTTTTCCAAGCCCAAGCTAGGCTGAAGCCAGTGAACATGGGGGCCGAGGTGAACTCCTTACTGCCGTGAAGCAGCAGCCTGCCACAAGCCCTCTCCCCGCATTTCAGCTTTCCCATCTGAAGGGCAGGGGGTGTGGGGGGAGAAGGATGGGGGAAGAGACTTTGCAGCATGTATTCTCAGGGCATGTTCTGAGGAACGGAGAACAACAGATTTAACAGAGACAATTTAATTTAGCCAGCATGACTACCTCATTTTAGTATAGTTCAAAACTGATTTAGTACTGCTGCAATGTCCCCCTACTGGTCAGGTCATGAATAGCACACAGCAAGATATATCCCTTCATACCTCGCAGACAAAGCATTTTGGTGCAGAAGAACAAAAAAAAAAAAAAAGAAGCAGTTTTCCCCAAACAGGAACAGAATGAACCATAGAGTTTACTACAGAAGAGGCACTGTGCACCACAACCTGGGAATGATTTGCATACCATGTTCCCCACCCGGACACAGAAAGGAATCGCACATCACAGATACGTTGGACTAAAAGCAAAAGGAAGTATGAACTCATAATTTTTCGTCTACAACTCCTACTCCAGAATACCATCAGTTCACCATTCCAAAGTACAATTTAAGGGCTTATAAAGCCAATTTAATGGTTCATTAGAATGTGTCCTCAGGCTCAAGATACAAGTGAAGTTTATAGTAAGGGATGCCAATTTGAAAGAAAGCTCCAGTTTCACCGGGAGAGAATAACTCAAAGCACCTCATTTAATCTCAGCTACCATGTTGCAACACAAGAGGACAGAATGCTAATCATAACACAGAGCCAGTATAGCCTATTGGATAAGGCATCAGACTTGGAAAACCAGAGTTCACTCAATTAGTTAACAACTAAAATGGGGTTTGTCCTTAGACAAGTCAATAATCGCCATTGGTAAAATGGGGGATAAGCAGCACCTACCTCCACAGGGTTGGTGCAAGGGTGAACTGGATAAGGATTGGAAAGCACTTCAAACACTGAAAGTGCTTGAGAAGTGATAAATACCACAAAGCAGTGACACCAAAACAAAACTCAATCAAGTTTAAATTTCCATGGAAGCAGTTGCTCAAAGATGCTCCTTCCCACAGCCTCCTAGATAGAGGTGCTAAAGTAAGTGCCGATTTAAGTAAAAAATAAAGTAGAATCCATAGCTCTCCGGTATTTGAAATAAGTCACTGTACTGATCTGCAGAATTCAGATGAACAATGGCAGATCAATGTTTGTAGCCACTTACCAACCTAATCTGTATCAGCAATTTTAATTTTAAAAAAATATACTAATGACAGTAAAATATGACTGATGTTCCCCAAATTTAAGAAGAATCAATTCCTCTTTAGGAGCAGATTAAGTGAAACAAGGGCTGAGATAATACTATTTTCCTTGTGCTTCATAGTTTGCAATGTGTAGCAGCCCGTTAGGGTTACTATCTCCCTCCTGGCTTTTGCCCAGGGATGCTGCCTCACAATGCTGCTTAGGGGCAGGGCCATGTCAGATAGGGCACAGGGAAGTCCCTATACCCTAGCCCCTTTCTAGCTGGCCACCTCTTGAAGTCCTGATTTCTCCAGGTAACTGGGGACCCACCAGTTCATGCTTCGCCCAGGACCTGGAGGCTCTAGTTCAAATCTTAGGCGTCTCTGGATAAAGTCTGAAAAGGTGGCAACTACGGTCTCATTGCACAACTACAGGGACTGATTCTCTGTATAGTTCAGAATCCACACTATCCTTTCTCTGCTGAAAATCCTAAACTACAAAGTTCCGAGACCAATGTTGGCAAAGAAAACCTCTAATACAAACTAGGAGACTTTCATATATCAGCAAGCAAACATTTGCGGAAACACTACTTTCTAGCATCACTGATCTGAGATAGATTTGAACACACAAATTAAAAGTCTACTGGAGCCGAGTCGGAACCTTCTGAATTAAGCCCATCACCCAAATTCTTGACATATGAATCCCTATTTGGAGTTTGGCTGCCCAAACCAGGAACTGGGATTTCAAAACTGCTTAAAGGGTCATTTTAGAGAACTAGTAATGATAAGGGTCATTTCACAATAGAAGCTGGGTGCATGTCCTTATTGAAGTCAATGGCTCTATTCCCATTGATTTGCATGGGTAAAAATTACACCCAGTGCCATTTAAAAGGGGTTGAGACAAGAATGATTAAAACAGAAATTCTCTCCTGTGAATGGAAACTGAAAATATTGGGTGGTGTTTACGAAAGGTAGCAGACAAAAGAATTCATGATAATAGTCAATGGCATTGAGATCAATCGAAACACAAGGAAAAAAGGGGATAATCAGTGGTTTTTTGCTTATTTATTTATTTAGGCATCAGCTTTCACTATAGCCTTCCAAAAGTAAAGTAAAATACATTCAGTCATAATACATCGCATACACAGGGGAATCTGCAGACTGTCAAATGCACAATGAAACTGGATGCCATAAATCATCCTGGATTAAAGTTATAGGCCCCACCCTTACCGTAACAGGCAGGGTTTCCCCTACAACTCAACTTTTGCCACCTTCCGTTTTTTTGAAGCTAGCCAAACAAAAGTTGCTAATGCCACCACTTCTTCCAATTTAACCAAGGAAAGGAGGCCTTTGTACCCTTGGCCTGGCTCGAAGTAGGATACCCCGCCAATTAGCGGTTGGAGCCAAGCTGCCCTAAGGTCGCTATAGTAAGAACAGGTTAACAGAAAGTGCTCAACCATTTTGACACGCCCCCTCCCCCCTTGAGAACAAGTACATACTCGTCTGGCATAGGTAACTCCATTATGTCTTCCTTCTACCACTGCAGTCTGAACCTGCTGTAAACGTAGGAGCGTATAGCTTCTTTGAAGATTGCGGTTCATTAGACTGTCCAGATAGGTTTCCATCTCCCACACAGACTTGACCAACTTAAGCCAGGGGGCAACCCTCCAGCTCCCTAGGGCCGCCATATCCTCTTGTCGATCAATATCTTCCAACTTAGCCTGTATTTCCTTCTTAATTCCCACTATCGATCTGCCAGCAAAACAGTCAAAGGAAAAACCCTGGCTCTGGATAATCCGTGACTTCTGAGTAGTGGCAAATTCAAAACCAATAAAGGGAGATACTTTTTGGCACAATATGGCCAAAATCCAAGGTGTGCATGCATATGCCACGCATACACAAAGGGCGCAATCCCAAACATGTGCTGCAGGCCCCGTGCTGGGGATGCACACCACTGCACGTGCTACTCCGTGAGGCTTGGGACTGGCCCCACAATGTGCATAGGGTTTGCAATGTACATTCACCATACATATGTTGCACATATGCCAGGAACACACAGGCATTTAATCAGCCCTATGTAGTTGGTAGAGCTGAAATTCATATCATTTTCAAATAGCATACCAAATATCTGGATAACTGTTCACCACCAAGACAATATGTTCAATGTATTCATATATTTTGCCATGCGCGCTGTTAGAGCCTTGCTAAAGGCTGCTAAGATCTCTAGAGGATTGCAGGTCTCAGATTTGCTGAAGGTGTAAGGTCCCACCCTCTCTCCTTTTTGGAACGGAGCTTACCTCATACACCGACTTAGCCCCGTTGGAGGAGGTGTAGAATATATTCCTCCGATGTACCCTAAAGGTTGCCCCGGGGGTTCCTGGCACGGTACTAAGAGCTGCGACAGGCATTTCCTCGATATCGTCATTGGCTAATAAAGCTTTTACAAGGTATTGGTTGAAGGTGACCTCCCAGGGAAAACAGCCCTTATCCACCAGTGTCTCAGGGAAGAGCTGCTGTACGAGGGCGTGCAGACTTACCCATGGGTATGCCACTTGGCTCGTCTGGTTAGAGAACACGGTTTCTCCTTCTAATACCTTGCTGGCAAATGATTAGTAGCAATTGGCTAGGATTCAGGACGTGGCAAATCAGGAGAACATTTCAGTACTAAGAGGATGGAAAGTGACACCCCTGCTTGGCTCTGTTAAAACCTGCTTTTGCCTAGAGCCCTATCTGGACATGCTCGCAAGCTCAAGAAAGCGTATTCGCTGCTTTGGTTTCAGTCAATGCAAACAGCCATGCTGGAGGGAAGGTATCGTTCCATTCCCTATCAGGCCAGACTGTGTTCTTGTCATATGGCTGAGGTCAAGGGAGCAGAGTACTTTCTTCTGAGATGTTCCCAATTCAAAGCACTTAGGACAGTGTGGCTTACCCAGCTCTTGCCGAAGGGCAAGACATTTGAATCTAAAGATTGTTATGCCTTTCTTCTCTCCCTCCCTCAGAGCGAGGCTATGGTTGCATTGGCTTCTTTTGTCCATTTGGCATCTGCTAAGCGCAAACTTTTAAGCCAGTGAACCTGGGTCAATTAGCTTCGATATCTTGGTTGATGATTTGTTTTATAGATAGTAGAGATAATTTAAGACAATGGGTTGCAGTTGCATTTTATGTGTCTACTTATCATACCGTATTTTATTGTTATTTTATGTATGCATTGTCTGTCTTGATGTTGGGCATACAGCGAAAGCTTGCCCGTAATAATAAAACTGTACTGAACATATATTTTGGTTATTTCATTTTGCGAAAATGAATATTCGTTTCTGGAAACCAAGTAGAAACCAAATAGCAATTTGTTGGGCACAATTCAAAGTGTGTGAACTAGTCAGATACAATATTCACTGTGGCTAGTAATTTTAGCTCTAGTAACTAGTTTGAGAACTGACTTCCAAGGGATATATGGTTGAGGTCAAAAATCTGAAAGATTCAGAGAAGGATTGGACATTCCATGAATGTTTTTATTCATGTACAGAAACTGGAAGAACACCCAGATTTAGAATTGCAAATGCTACTGATTTGGGGGAAGGGATGTATTTTTTATTTTTAAATCCTCTCCTGCTTCAAAGATGAAATTACACATCAAACTGTTAGGGACTGGGATGTGATGTGCATGATGGCTAATTTTATGCTACATCTTGTGGGGGATGTTCTCGCCTCTTCTGATGCACTGGGTATGGGGTTTGTCTGGTCCACGTCCTGTGTCAGACAGTGGCATTGTCCCATCCAGCATAAAATTTGCTAGGTTTATATCTACAGAAAACATAACACGTTTCTGCAGTATGAATTATCATCATGAAGGATAACAAAACAGCTCAAAGTTCCTGGTATTCCCTTGTAGGAGTTCTGTCTCCACAAAGATCAAAAACGTGGTACATCAGTCCATACACATCCTTCCTATAATTCCATTATCTTTGATGAAAGTTAAATGGGTTTTGAAAAAGCCCATCTTGTTTTTGGAGAGCAGTCTGGTCCTTTGAAAATTAAGTACTTCCTCCTGGCTTGCAAGTTAACTAGGCTTTTAAAAAGTCAACTCACATTGTGCTGGATTTAGTTTCTCTTGAATGGATTCTGAAATAGAAAACATTGGAAATATGTATGAACTTCCTTGCTCGGGGAAGTTGTGCATTTCTCCAACACCTATTTTTAGCTGAGATCTAAGGAGACTGACTTGAGAATGAGACACAGGATTTCCTCCAGAGTTTAAAATAAATACTGAAATTATTCTTCACTTCATGTTTATTTTATTTGGACCTACAAATTAATTATACCCTGCTCATGATAGCTCTTGTTATTGTTTTCTAGGAAGTTACAGTAATAGACTTGTGCCAGTTAGCCTGAAGACAAACATAATCAAGTAAAATATTAAACTCCAGTTAAGGAAACCAATGTTTTCAATGACCATTCAGCATTACTATGGTCAAATGGTAACCGGGGGTGGGGGCGGGGGGAGATGCACTCCAGTTTCTCTAAATACCACTAAAATCTAGGATAGATTTATTTTTTATCCTGCTTGAGGAAGCAGAATGTTATCGTCTCTCTCAGGCTTTCACCTGGAAGGGGTGGGGCTACATCAGCAGAAACACGGCAAAGGGGCCCATCACATTCTTTGCCGACGTAACCCTGCATTCCAACTTCACAATGCTCCACAGAAGGCAGGGCCACCTCAAAAAAGGGAGGCAGGGCAAAGCGGGCACCATGCCCTTTTCTGACATAACCCCACCGTTTATATTTATTTTAGAAATTTTTACCCCGCCCATCCTACCACAGGCAGCTCTGGGTGGTTTACAATAGAGCATTATGATGTCATGATGCTCCATAGGGATTGGAGCATGTCAGAACAAGGGTGGGAAAGTCCCTATGATTTACCCCCTTTCCGACACAGGCGCCCGCTGCTGCTGTTGGAAGCCCCGATTTCTCCAGGTTACCCAGGACACTCTTGGCTACCCTGCAGAAGCTGGTGCTCCCCCTGGAGTCTCCAGGTAAAGCCTGGAGAGTTGGCAAACCTAGGCAGTGTTGATCTGTTTTGCTCTCTGTGTAAAGCAGCTTAAGTTTAAACTTGATTTTCCCTTCACCTTAAATGGAAGTCCTCATGAGACAAAGCACACGCATATCAAGCAGCTGCCAGTACAAATTGAAAACAGCTACGGTTTATGCAACAATGTGCTGCCCATATGCTGAGGGTACTTTCTAGATGTCTCTACAGAACCTTTAACAGCACCCTGCGGTGATGTCTGCCTTAGATTTATCCCCTATTGTACATAGCCACATGTATGCTATGGAAGGCAGGCCCTTATTTGATATGCCAGCGGATGGAACCAACTAAATGTATGGCATTATCCCTTCCTAAATAACTTGCATTTCATCACTTCACAGTGGCCTGAACAACCAGGCACTTTAGAGCCCAGGAAGTTTTTGTAAAAGTGAAATTCTGCAAAAATCAAGCAGCATGCTGTCATGAATCGATATGAGCCTGGCGAGAGGGGAGGAAAGAGTTACATGATTTATTATGTTAATATGACAAATTTGCGTAACTGTAGACAAGAATTTCCTGTTTCAAACACAAGCATAAGAGAGAGAACTTCCTGTTTCTTGCTTTCTTTCACTTCTTAAAGAAAGATCTTTAGAAGGATTTACTAGAACTGCCAGCCATTAATTCCTCAACATAGGTTGCTTAGACCGGGTATAATATTATTTAGTACCATACTGCAGCTAGGATGTAATGGCCAGGTTAGAGCTGAAAACATATGCCTCTGCTGCTTGGTTCAAACACACCAACACATGTGTCTTTCCATATTCAAAAGGATAAAAGAATTCCCATCAGTACAGTCTAAAACCTCAATCCAGAAAGCATACATACAAAAGGTGGACTGAGGGCCACCAAAGTAGTCAAATTTTGTTATAACAAACCCAACCTTTTCAACGGCACATTCTCAACTCCCATTATAAAGAATAATCTGTTACAAGGGACTTTTTCTTTGGCCCCATAGGGGTCTTTATAATATAGATGCAGTTTTGAGTAAGCAGTAATAGTATGTTAATGAAATTCTGCCAACCTGCTTGAAGGATAAAGTCCTAGACTTGCACTTAAGTGCTCAAGGTATCATAAGGTAGTTGGTTCCCACTCCCCTACCCCCACCCGTCAAAAATATTAGCGCACTCAAACATTAAGCAGTCAGACCAAATCAGAATTTAAACAAAATTTCCCTTGTGGAGTTTTGAGCATGGTCCAATTTTTCTAGGATATTTTATCAATATGAACCTGGAAGTGACACCAGTGGCTTCCCCTCACCCCCTCCCTGCCGCCTTTTTTTTGTTTTCGTTTCTTTGTGGCTCTTTGAGAAGAGATTTCCAAATTTTAGGTGCAGGGGGAGACACTCTAGTTTCTCCCATCCAGTTTCAACAAATATACCATTTTATAGTTGTGATAATTCGCATATTCATTCCCACAAATGAATATCTGAATGCGTTTTCATTACAGTTGCAAAATGTGTATATCCGTTTCTTTGGGTTTTTCTCTCTTCAATTGCTTCATAAGTACTTTAAGGTTTTTTTTAAAAAGAAGTTTTTTTAAAAAAAAAACTTAATGCAAATATGGCAGATTTTCTGAATGCAAATTCAAAACTCCACTAAACAGCACCACCAAAATGAATAAAGTATTGAACACTTAAGTGACCAAAATAGTGAACACAAAAATACCAAGGTTATTAGAGCTGAAAAACCAATACACAACAAAAGCCACAGGTAATCCCATGAAATACACCATATTCAAATTGAAAATAGCAGTTTGCATAATAAAAGATATCCACTTACACTCTATCAGGGATTGGTTCTGGTTCAGTTATTTCCATTACTTGGTCATTTTGGAACTTCAGTTGCATCATTCTGGCAATATTAACACTAGTGTGTGTACATAATTGCCTAAAAGGACGAGACAATGAAAATAACCAAGCCACACCCCCAACCCAAAACCGAATTCCTCCCCCCCCCCCCATTCAACTATTCGAGTACCTGTTTGGATATTGTCTGGATAGAGGGATACTTGGAGGGCTATCCGATGGCGTGAACAACATATAAAAACAATAAACCCAGTACTAATTTCAACTTTAACCAAAATGAAGATTCAAAGCCTCCAATGAAGTACAAAATAAACTTCAGTTTGTATCTGCTTCTCTAAAACCAACATCCCAAATTATAGATTCACTTCAGATATTCGTTTCAGCCCTAGTTTTCACAGGTGTAACGAATTCAGTAAGCTACTCGTCTGAAGAAGCATCAAAACAGAAGAACATCTCTCCTTTCTCTTAGGTGTGTTGGCTCTGCAGGACTCAAACATTGGTCACTGAAGCCAACACACAAATACTCCAAGGCCACAATCCACAAGACACTTAGTCTGAAGTAAGTGGATCATGGCCCATACACGGAGGAAGGAAAAAAGAAAAGAAAAAAAACCCACACCACATTTGTTCAGCAAGACTGTGCCAATTTTAGTCTCTTCTTACAGCAGAAATGGGCATCAAGAGTGTTGACCGTCTCCTGTTTTGAAGGTCCTGAACCAGCCACAGGTATTTCCATGTTCATTTTAACACTGGTATATCATGAATGCCTGCAATAAATCACAATTAAAATTCCAGCATGTCAAAACAAATTGGAAACTAATCTCATCAGCTGCTTCATGAAATGACTGGTTTTCCCCCCTGCGAGACCCATGAAGTCCTCCACTTGATCCTAAACATTCCAAACAAGGTTTGAAATAAGAACCGGCTATTGAGTAGGCAATGCAGTGTCTGCAAAAAAAAAAACTGCTTCAGACAAGTGTTAGCAATTAACATGATCAAGTTAAGACAGAAAGTAATTTCAGCTCCCATCTCCAAACAAGAGTTCCCATGTGTGGGTTTATGAACTCTCGGGCCACAACCCTGCAAAGGCTTACACAGGTGCACAACTTTACTACCAAGAAGTGATAATACTACACACAATGAAGTTAAGGATCTACCATCAAGCAAGGGGCTCAAGTTAAGCTCAGGACCTGGACTTTAGGGGGCCCTTTGCAAGCAGTTTGAGAACCATTAGGAAATTTTCTGAGTAAGTGGAGAGGGAGCAGGACCAACACCCTGTCCTCACCCACTCTAAAAAAATTTCTAGCGGCACTCAGGTTGATTGCAAAGGACTTCACTGAGAAAGAAATGTTCAGAGCAGACACGGGAAGCTTAATTCTTCCTTCCCGATGGGGTTGCTGCTGTCACTCTAGGGGCAGGGGCTCACTTGGAGTCAGGGTGGCCGTAGCACTTTTCGGGGGGGAAGCCAAGGAACTCGTATGGGAGACCTGCTGCTTAGGGAGACCCACTCCCTTTCTTGTAGGAGGGCCCATAATTGAGACATGAACCCAGGCTCACCACAGCCTTGCTAGAAAAATGAAGCATCTACTTACTGTTTCAGAATCAGGACCTTGGTGGAGAAAAGAGTTTTGTGCCCTTAATACTAAACATGAAAATACCAAAATTGCAGCTGAAATGAGTAACCAAAAAAGGGGGATTGATCATTATCTAGACCCTACCTAAATGGAAAACAGTGCATCAGGTAATAACCAATATCTGCTTACCCTCCATTGGACATCGGTTATTTCAGTAGTTCAGTCATTTAGAAAACAAAGATCACAGAACTGTACGATTCCCCATCTGGGGGTTCAACTTTTTGGACCGGCTGGAAAATGTCCAGAACAAATTTTTACGTGCAGTCTTGGGGATCCCTAAAGGAACCCCGCAAGTTTTTTTTAAGGGCCGAAACCTTTTCTAGGCCCTTGAAGGCTCAAGCCTTGACTGTGATTTTGAACTTTTGGTTGAAGTTAATTTGGGATCCCCCAGGAAATGAATCCCTAGTTAAGAAGATTTGGAGAAACGAGCAGTTTATTGCATGGGGTTCGCCCATAGAACAGGAACTCCAAAAGCCAGGATTTTCAGTAAATTACTTGCGACAGTACGGGCTTAAAGCGGCCCGGATTTTGATAAAAAAAGCGAGCACTAGACCAAGAGGGCCAGACTGAAGCGGCCTTATTACATGCCCCCAAAGTGGCCCCAGATTACTCCCAAATTATGCTCCAAAGCAAAGTGTCTATCTAGTTAACTGGCTGGACTGGGAGGCTAGACATGTTCTAACACTGTGTCGCCTCAATGTTTTCCCCACGGCTTTCCTTGAGGGTAGATATAGAAGATTGCCATATAGTGCCTGTGTGTGCCAATCTTGTAGGAGTGGCGAGATAGAAACCCTCGCCCATGTGATATTTGATTGCGAGTCCTATGAGATGTGGAGATTGAAGTACCTGGGTACATTTATGCAGGGCCACCTTCGGTGGTCTCGACACATTAGTATGGCAAAATTACTCAAAGGTGGAGACTGATCTATCTAGACAAATAGCTTGTTTTTGCAAACGGGTCCTGTGGCACAAAAGTGCTTGTTTAATCCGAAATGAAGTGGCTATTCCCTAATTTGTAATGTCTTACCATCTGCCCAGCTTGGCACTTGTTTGTATTTGAAATTGTCTAGTGTTGTTAAAATCATGGGTTATATTTTGTTGTTGATATTGTTATTTTATTAGCACTGTTTCTTGTTTCTGTTTTACTACTTGTCATATGACCTATGGGTCGAGACAAATAAACTAATTTGAATTTGGAACTGTACGATTCTGTATTTGCAATAGTAATTTAAAGGGCACAAATATGGTACCTTATCGGTCTTCAGTGTTACATTTATAGCAGATTGCATCTTTATATAGCTGAACTCTTATTTCATCATTATATTGGCATATATTACTTCTGAAAATAACAAAGAACAAAACCACACTTCCACAACCAATTTAAGAGTGCTCATTCACATACTATTCTTACAGTGGGCAGTGGAACATACCAACGCTGAGTGTTGTGCAAAATAGTTACCATTTCCTATACTCCTTGATGAGCCCTTGGAGACCATCCATAAGGTATGTCACACAAGAAGCGATGAACGCAGCAGATAACAAAACTACAGCAAATTATGACAAGTGGGGAGGGGGATATCAGTCGTAACGCGACAATAATTTCTTTGTACTCATTTTTCAATTCCATTTCTCAGTTTGAAGACTGAAAAGATTCTTTACATTTAAATAAAGGAGGTTCTACATTACTGGTATTAAAAATGTGTGTGGAGGGAGGGGTGCATGATGTGACATACTTTTTGGAAGGGGGGGTGTAGTAGAGTGACAAACTGATGGGGAAAATTACAACATACTTTATTTATTTATTAGTAGTAAAGGTTTATTGCGTAACCGATTAGGTCATTGCACAGATATAAAAAAACATAACACACCATCCTCAAACACCAGAGGGATACAAGGATAAAAAACATGATTAAAATTCTGCAAATAAATATAAGACATGTACAAATTTCAATCCATCAGGATAGAACCAGCATCGCCCTCGACCTACCTTATTCAACCAAGGGAAAATAGGTCGACCTTAAAAATAGACATCAGTTCTCTTATGGTTTTGATTTCAGGATGTTAACAATAACTAAATAATGCATCATATTTTCTGTGATTTCTGGGGAAGGATCCCCAAAAAGTAAGCTAACATAAAATTTGTTTGATCTTTCTGGAAAAGAAATTACAAGAGGGGAAATATACTTTCCTCGGGCCCCGACAAACTGGGGACAGTCCAATAAAATATGATCTATAGAATCTGTACAATTAAATGAACCGTGACACAGCCGCTCAGCCAAAAGGGATACCTCTATATCTTCCCTCAACCAGAGCTGAAGGGAAGGCATTAATTCTGGCTAAGAAGAAAAGCCGTCTTTTCCTCTGTGCCAAATGCCTATCCAAATAAGGAATAGCAGAGCCACTTCTATTTGCCAGCAGGGCATAGTAACCAAGAGCCCTACTAGACTCCACTGAGGCGCAAAGGTCTTGCTGTGAGATGCCATTCAGCCTCTTTCTCACCAATTTTTTAGCCCCGTTAAATCCTACTGTAACAAGCACTTCCGGGCTGAACCCCAGTTGTCTTACTTTATTTATTTACCACCTTCTCAGCCCATTGATTTGGGAACTTCTCCTTTAAGACCAACTGGGACAATGGGGCTGCCTTTTTAAAAGTCAAACAAGCCAGTAATTTATTGCACCCTTCCATACCAACTCTTGGATTGGAGAAAAGCCACACTCCAGACAAAGGGCAGCGATGTTAGTCCCCCTAGGTGCAGCTAGCAATGCTCTAAGAAATCCATTTTGGAGTTTCCCTAAAGGTTTAAATTTATTCAAGGCCCGTAGGTGTGCGCCATAAAATATTTGTGGAATCAGTTTCCGTGCAAAGATTTTGGACATCGGTGATACCGAATAGCCACCTCTTGCTTTGAAAAAAGCTATTAGGGCTCTAACGGACTGCCTTGCCCTATCCAACACTATTTGGCATTGCATCGACCAGGCTCCATTTGACTGAGTAGACCGAGGTATTTAAAAACCCGTACCTGTTCGATATCCCTACCATCCAACGTCCATTTACGTCTAAGCTTCCCTCAAGAAAAAAACATGACCTTGGTCCTGTCGTAATTAACTGTAAGCAGATTAACCTGACAATCGCTGCCGAATGCCGCCAAAAGACACCTCAAACCCACTTGGGAGCGAGCTAACAGCACTGCGTCATCCGCATACATGATGCAAGAGATATTAATGTCCTCAGTCTGGGAAGCAACTGCCGAGAGCTTGTCAGACACATCATTCACAAACATGTTTAAAAGTGTTGGAGCTAGTATACACCCCTGCCTGACTCCCAGGCTCGATATGATCCTACCTGATAAGGCACCCTGGTGATTAATTCTGACCTCATTGAGGTATTCTTATGTAGGCTAAAAAACTGATGTAATAACCATCCATCTAAGTTTAATGCTTTTAATTTATCCCAAAGGCGCTCTCTAGATATATCAAAGGCAGCCCTGAGGTTGATAAATGCTGCATACAACACATTTGGAGACCTACTGTACTTGCAGATCAAATGGGCTAATAAAAAACAGTGATCACTGGTAGACCTATCCTCCCTGAACCCAATTTGGGCCTCCTTCAAAATAGCATGTGTTGGAGCCAATCATTTAGCCTCAAAAGGTAGATATTTGGCATACAGTTTGCCAACTATACTGAGGAGGCTTATACGTCTGTAATTACCGGGGTCCGACGTACGGCCTTTCTTACGAATCGGGACCACTACTGCTTGTCTCCATTCCTCCGGTATATTACCAGAGATATTTACTTTGGTGAAAAGTGCCGCCAACACTAGCACCCACCACTCAGAAGAGGATTTCAGAAGCTCTGATGGGATGAAATCAGGCCCTGGAGCTTTACCCACCTTGAGGCTAGCTTTTAAATTCAAATTCAAATTTGAGTTTATTGCATAACCCTGAGGTTATTACAAAACATATTAGTGACAGAGTAAATAAAACAGATAAAATAATCATATTATAATAGAATATGGTCCATACTGCATACATCACTTATGACCAAAATACAACATAATATATACATCTTTAAATACTCACAAAAAAAAAATAATAAAGAGAGAAAAATATTCCTTGTCCATCTCTGGCCCAAGAAATGTTGGTCTAGGCCAGATCTAGAACAAATACAAAAAGGAACTACCAGGTTATAAACACCTAAATAAATTCAATAGCATTACTATTCCGGTGGCAACAGTAAACATCCTACCCCTTAACTCATTCTAACCTCTACTCATTTCCCAGTTCGCCAAAGAAGCTAGCTATTAAGTCCATTACTAGCTCCCGAGAAACAGGCTCCCATTCAGAAGAAGGTAACAATGGGACTGGGAAACTGGGGGATTGACAGCTGGCTCCAAAGAGGGCTGCAAGATGTGTCTCCCACTCCTCAGCTGTAATCGGAGGTGTTTCAGTCACTGGTCTCTCCCTACCAATTTCTCTAACCATCTTCCAAAATTTCACAGAATCAATGTCTTTGGACGCTTTATCTAAAGTCTCCCAGGCCCTCGAATTATAACTAACTTTCTTCCAAGCCAGAAGAGTCCTACAAGACCGCCTCCTCAGCACAAACTCCTGCAAATAGCAATTCTGGGATGTGATTTTAAACTTACGATAGGAACATCTAAGGTCTCTTCTTTCCTTCCCACATTCCCTATCAAACCAACAGGGCAGATGGCCCCCAGACCAACAAGACCCACTGTACCGCTAGTGGTCAAACGTGGGATCAACCACTTCACCAGTCCTTGATAATAAGATATTATGTCCCCACTCGTTCCACCCTCAACTACCCCAGAAAAGAAATGCATACCTTGTGATGATTGGAAAATGGTATTCATATAGTCCTCCAACTTTCTCTCCCATCTTTTCCTTATTAACCCCTTCTTGGCAACAGTGCTATCTATACAGGGGGAAGGAGGGGCGGGGGGTAACAATCCATCCTAATACAGGATAAGGGGGAAGATGGTCACTTTCTAACCCTGACCCTACCTGAAAAGTATTTATAAAGGGAATTAACTTTGCAGAGACTGACATGTAGTCAATAGTACTACAACCTTTAGCAGCTAAATAAGTATACTCCCCAGGTTGGTCGCTCCAAAAGCAACCATTAAGAACATACAAATCCATCTGAAACAATAATCTGGCAAGAAAAACCACTTGTTTGTTCAGGCCTGCATCTTTTGACCTTCTTTCCCCAAGCACTGATGCATCCTCTCTGATTCAGAATGTCCCTAATTGGATCAAAGTGATATCTGACGCACCCATCCGAGCATTAAAATCCCCAGCCAGGAGTAACAAGGCCTCAGGATACAAATTCTGGGGCTCTCAATAACAGCAGCTAATTCTGCCCAAACATTTTCCCCGTAATATGGGGAGTTACTAGGCAGGACATAAATACTAATCAGCAAAAGGGACCAGTTGTTGGCCAAAAGGCGGCATCCACAGCCACGAGGTATAGCCTCAGGGAGGGGCTCAAGTTTTACCTTAAGTGTTGAAGATACTAAGCAAGCAGAGCCCCCACTCGGTCTGCCCCTAGCTGATGGAGAATTAGCTCCCAGCCAAAAAGCCTCATAATCAGTAAACAATATTTTTTTCCGGATGTTCCTTTGTAATTGAGTAACTCCCCGCCCCTTTTACCTACCAAAGATGGAGTAGAAATAAGGCTCTGATGTGGGAGTCCTTATTAGAATCAAGTGTCAGTTTGAACATCAGGAATTCTATAGCGGTAGGAGACCTTGAAGCAGAGGTAGTTGAGCTTTAGAACGATCTGGTCTCCCACCAGAAGTAGCAGTTATGTGCCGCAACGAGGAGTAATTTAGTTTACAGATCTTCTCCTTTTTTCTCCCAAAGCTGGTTTGACGACGTATGTCGCCGGGCCAGGCGGAGAGTAGATAAGATCTACAGGGAGCATCGGGCTGGGATTCTATCTTTTCTCCCAATGCAGTATTTCTACCAGAAGAAAAAAAATATAAGGATCTGGTTAGGCAGAAGAAAAGGTTGCATTATGATGCAAAGCGGCAGGACCTCCTGAAGGCAAGTAGTAATAATGACTCCAAAATCTTTTGGCGTATTGTAAATGGAGTGACCACTAGGGCACGTGTTGCCCGGTCCATACCAATTGCTCCCTCGAACTGGGTTGAATTTATTGCGGTATCGCAGATAGATACATCTAGGGGGATTAGCGCCGAAGTAGTTAGTATGGGGTTTCAAGACCAGAGTCTCCCAGAGTAGCCGCCTGTTTCTGAGCTCGAGGTGAGATCTATTGTCAAGACCTTCCGGAATGGCAAAGCCCCAAGGCCAGACCTGATCCAAGTGGAAGCCATTAAAGGAAATCTGGACTGGTGGCTTCCTACTTTAGCCAAATTGTTTACCAGTATTAACATCATAGGAATTCTACCTAAAGGTTGGATACAGGCTATAGTGGTGCCCATCTACAAGAAGGGGCAAAGAACAGACCCAGCCAATGACAGGCAAATTAGCCTGGTCAGTGTGATTGGCAAAATTTATGCCAAGTTTCTCCTGGCCAGGCTTATGGATTGGATAATCCAACATCAGATATTACATCCAGAGCAGATGGGGTTCCAAAAAGGTAGGTCCACTTTGGACCGTTATCTGGTTCTTCACCATGTAGCTGAGAAATATCGAGCTGCCAATGGGAAGTTGTATGCCGCCTTCCTTGATTTGAAGGCGGCATTCGACTTGGTTGATAAAAGAGGTCTATGGAAGAAGTTGTCCTCTCTTGAGATCGATAAATGGTTGTTCCTGCTAATTCAGGTCTTATCTACGGACACTACTGTTAAGGTCAAAGTGGATTTGACCGGTCAGCTTTCATCTGACATTTCGGTCAAACAAGGGGTAAAGCAAGGTTGTGTGCTCGCACCAACCTTGTTTATAAATGATATAGCACCTATAATGAGACAAGAGAGATTCTTCCCGCCAAAGGTGGCTTCCCGGCCTATAGGGGCCCTTTTGTATGCCGATGACTTGGTCTTCTTGTCCCAGACTAGGGTGGGGCTGTTTAGGCAGCTTACAGCTTTTGCAGACTATTGTCCGGCCAATCAGTTTACGATCAACCACTCTAAGTCCAATATCTTGGTTTTCACCTAAGGAAGGCAGGTCCATAGATGGATAGTGGGGGATTCATGCTTCCACCAAGCAAAGACCTACAGATATTTGGGATTACACTTTGCCTCCAATGGACGGTGGAATGACCATATCAAGAAGGTGGAAGTGATGGCTAAGAGCTATATGTTGGCGATTTTGAAATTGTTTGCTGGGACAGGAAGGAATAATTTGGAGACAGCTATTAAGGTGTTTGAGACGAAGGTCAAACCATCCTTTTTGTATGGTGCTGAGCTATGGGCCCCTTCATTAGACAGGAATTTGAATTCTATGTAAACACAGTTTCTTAACATTCTTACCAAACTTTCTAAGGGGACTGTGGCTGCAGCAGCAAGACTTGAGGCAGGTACTCGAGGCTGGATGGCAGTGGCCTGGGAGCAGGCGTCCCTTTACTGGCTTAGGAAAAGTAGGACTCCCAGGGATAGTTTGATCAGTCTCATTTTTTTTTTTGACACTTTTGTCAATCCTTGGAGATTGGCCGTCACCAAGTATCTGTCACGTGTGGGACTCTCAGTGGCTTTTCTTGAGTCTAAAAATCCCGCTGTTGCAAGGCGAGAGATTGTGTCCAGACTTAGAGATATAGATCGTCAGGAAGACCAGGCTCTGGTGGCAGGGTCTCATCATCTGGTTGAGTATAATCTATGGGGGCCCCCCAGTTGGGAATCATGGCACATTATTTTGGCTCCACCGCGATGTTCAGAGAAAAAAATGTATTTCTTTGTGCCAGAGTAAACGCACTACCCACCAATATATTATTAGGATGTTTTGCTGGGATCCCCTATGGGGAACGTTTGTGCTCATATGATGCCATGACAACAGAATCTACACATCATATATTGTTCAAGTGTCATTTGTATGACTTTATTCGAGCAACATTACTACAGTCCGTGACTGAGAAGTTTCCAGGTGTAACTGCTGTTTTTTTGATGCCAAATGGCTCTTGCAGATATCCATCCAGAGGTAAGTTTGTGTGTTATGAAATTTTTAGTACTTGCTATGGGGATGAGGAGTCCATTTCTTCGTTATAAACCTTTGACAAACTGGTTGAAACTTAAATTTATTAGATAAGAGATTTGCTGGGAACTGTGTTCGGATCTGTCTTATGTTTATTTGCCGTTAAGGCTTTTTTAACTTATGGTTTTTTTCTTCTTCTTATTGTTATTATGTTTATGTTTTAGTTTACTCTGTGTTTTTGTTAGTGACAATGACCTACGGTCACGTCGTAAAAAAATTGAATTGAATTGAATTGAATATTTCTTCCCTATACCACATTTCCTGTACCAGAATTACATCAAAGCCCCCCAGGAAGGACTGACAATCTGGACTATAAATTCTGGATCGCCACCCAGCAACATTCCAAGAAACCACCTTCAACAGGCCAGGGGTGCCCTTTCCCACCCGGCAATAAATAAATAAATAAAATAAATCTACCTTGGGTTTAGTCAGTGGGGCTATACTCTCCCTGTTGTCACCGCAAGCCAGTTCCCTGCGATCTTCCGAGGGGGTGACTCCCTCCCCTAAGTCACCCAATAGAACCCTCCACTCCCCCTGGGAAGGAGGGGGAATTGGAGAAATTAATGGCTCATCCCTTATCTCTACATTCCTGCCCAAATGAATCATTCCCGAGCCAGATACTTGTGGCTTGTCTAAGGCCCTGGTTGCCCTCTCGTGAAAGGAAGCTCCCTGAGATACTAAAGAGACAGCCTGCATGGGGCTACCTTCCTCATACGCCCCTAGCTCTTGACACCTAACCCAATTCCTACTACTTCTTTCCGGGTCACTAGTACCTGGGGTTGCCCACATAAGTCATCCCTGGGTCCAAGTCCCCTGCAATACAAATAATATCCTGCGTTTTTGCCCTTACCGACTGGGCCTCCATCATCACTACTTCCAAGGGATGTACCCGGTTGCCAGGATCTGGCAAATCAATAATACCCCCATGAACTCCTCCCAATGCCACCGATTGAGTCGTGGAGAGCACCTCCTGCCCCGTATTCCTAGTGCTCTGGGGGGGCCAGTGACTGTACGTGGTTTTTGCCCTCCAGCGGGCTGATGATGACATTTGATTGGCCTATCTCCATACCCTCTAATTGGGCTTTTTCCCTATTATTTAGAGCGGGTTCTGAAATATGCCCAGACACAACTGCACTTCCCTGCTGAGGAGGGCACTCCTGCACTAATAAACCAGTGGGGGACCCTGCATGTGATTCCATAGGTATAGGGTTCCAGGGGCGGCTGGTGGGTCTTGAGGTTGGAGGGGCAGTAAG